>JAABKJ010006015.1:0-22400 GCA_011634705.1 Andricus grossulariae | reverse complement strand
GGTGTCATTGTTGTTCCCACGAGCAGCTAGGGAAAGGGTTCGTCCATCCTTGTAGAGCCCCGCATGCAAGGATAAGGATGCATACTCTGAGAGGTCGCCCGGTATCCCCGAGTCACCGTTTGAGATACCTCACCCAGGTGCCATTCGGCTTTCGGCACGGCTGTCACGCCTCCGCTTAGGGGTTATTCCTTCGGGAGCATCCCTGGACAATTGTCCGCGACTGCTTATTAATAATTGTAACCATATTCAGCAGAAACCCTTGGTACAGGAATCCTCTATCCGCACCCCGAGGATGCGTTCGGTGACTTTGTCATATTTAGATACATATGTTTTAATTTTCTGTATCTGAAAGAAAATGTACAAAAAAAACCTAAACCTAAAACGGTCAAATTGTGCGGAAAAATTGCACAAGGTGGTTGAAAAAGAAATGTGTTCTTTAAAAAACAATTTTTTGAAAACAAATACTCAAGAAAGTCAATTTATGTAAAAAAAAATCACATAGGGAGTTAAAATGAGAGAACTATGTTTCTGAATAACATTATAATAAAACGGCTCATTAGCGACAGATATATGACAATTGAAAAAAGAGGGAATAATAAAAAGAAAAAAAGCTTTCATTTTTTTATTATATAATCGTCTTTTATACTACCAGGATCCAACATGTTTCGAGGTCTTCAAGGCGTCCTCATCACTGAAATTCAAACAGGAAACTAATCGGAAATATTTGTATGTTATTCTTATATTAAATAAAACGTATAATTGAATTTGAAGTGATAATTAAAGAAATATCAACAAGATTGATTTTCCCAATAACTTCAAAGATCCTTTTAGGTCACCAAAATTTGAAATTCTGTATGATAGGGATAATTATTCAAAAATGGACTTCTGTTGTATCATTTTGTGCATTCATAAAAGTTTGTGAAAAATTACTTCCTCATAATTGAAAATAATTTATATAAAATAAAATTTTATATAATGGTGTCCTGGCACATACCAAAAGTATGGTTGCCAGAGGTATGTTTCATGTAATGACTTGGTAATTTCTACCTGAGATATGGTGGTTTAAGGAAGATTAATTGAAGATCTGAATAATTATATTATTGAATATGTATATTGTGTGCACAAAACTAGAATTATGTTAAATTTAAACTATTCAGAATTTTCACTGAATGCACAGAATACATTAATTTGAAATAAATGTTAGTTTTATGTATGCTGATTAATAAACAAATTAAAACCAGTGAACATATTCAGAATAGTAAAATTTTAATTATTGTCCAATTCGATTGAGAATATTCATTTTTAATTTAATTAATATAATTTATATAATAATAATAATTTAATTTTCTTGATTTTTATTTCATCAAATATTTTTAACTTTTTGACTAGTAATTTCTAAAGACCATTTGATTGAGATGTTAATAAAAGTTTTCTATATATTTTTAAACGTACAATAGGTTCTCCGAAATATTATAATTGAATAAATGTTCAAATTTCTTCAATAATCAACTTGAAATTCAATTATACGTTTTAATTAATATTAGAATAACATAGAAATAAAGGCTTTGAAACATGTTGGAACTTGGTAGTATAAAAAAGCCAATAAATAATAAAGAAATGAGAGCGAGGTGTTTCGGCTATTTCTTTCTTTTCTTTCTTCCACTTTTCTCAATAGTCACATATCTGTCTCCCATCAGACGTCTTACAATATTATTTAGGAACATATTTCTTTTATTTTAACTTTTTTGGTGAAATTTTGTTGCACAAATTGACTCTCTCGAGTATTTGTTTTAAAAAAGACTGTTTTTTGAGGAACATACTTCTTTTTAAGCCATCTTGTGCAACATTTTCATAATTTGACTGTTTTAAGTTGACCTATTTTTTCAAATGTACTTTCAAATATTTAATAAACAGACATCGAGCCGTAGACCCTGTTGTCCTCCTCTAGCCCTCGGTGCTTTTTACCGTTCTCAAAAGTTTGATTCTTGGTGAAGCCATTAATTTTGTCAAAAATTAGTTTCAAAGGTTAGTAAAAATTCAAATTTTTTGCAAAATATATAATAAGAATCATTTGAGTGTTTCAGAAAAAAAGTTTTTATTGAGGCTTATGTTGTTAACTGATTAATTTATTTTAAAATATTAATCACAAAAAGAATTAACTTTTTTTTCTAAATAACATAAATCGAGTATTTACTTCAAGGTTATGTGGTCTATTATTGTCTATCATCTGTATGATCAAAGGTTATTTATATTTACCAACCCTCTTCTACAATAATATAATTAATTTAAATGTTTATGACGAATTTTCGATCATGAAATTCTACTTTCTGCATGCTTCAGGCAAGAAAATGGAAAAAATGAAATAGTCTCTGAATTGAAGTTTAAAATATCCTCTTTAAACGGAGATTGAGACCATTATAAAATATTTACTAGTTTTGGAATTATCATGAAAAATGTGGAAGCGCACGCAAGACGAAAATCGGACGGTCCAGTCGTGACTACACTCTGTCGTTCGTTGTTTTCCGCACGTCGACAAAATATGTAAATTCGACATTCGACTACCACCGCTCAAAGATCAATTTTCGTATTGGGCACGCTTTCACTCTTTCATTAAAATAGGAGAACAAGAGAATATTTTATTATGTTCTTGATTTCGTTCTGAAGAGAGGATTTCAAGCTTGGACTTAGCCAAAATGGCGGACCGAAATGGCGGACCGAACGATTTTTCTGGCTAGTTGAGCTATAGAAATCTAAGGCCATCATGAATTATGAATAACGCAAATCGTGCTTTTCCAAACTTAAATGTACTTTATCGCAAACACAAAAAAAGATGTATTTAGAAAACTGTATGTCTTTTGATTTGCACGTATTGTCCTGGAAAAACAAAAATAATGATTGCCCACAACCATTGTTCAATATTTGTTGTTTACTGTGATTGTCAAATATACGTGTATTACTTTAGCATGAGGTCAAAGCTTAATAAAAAGTTTAATGAGGGGAGCAAAAATGTCTAATACTCATAGTACATCATATACGTATATCAGCCTCATAATCGATAGCTTGTCAATTATCCCAAAAATAATTCTCGTTCATCTTTTATTTCAGATAGTATCTATTAAGAAATACAAACACTTCATATTAATATTAATTTCATATTTTGTGCTAAAAAATTCGAATAGAAACAAAAAATATTGTGCTCGTGGCGCGCCTGCTTGTTTCTAGTCCAATAATAAAAATCGATATATTATTTTCCACAGGACCACGGGCTGAACCAGCAGTATGGGAAGGTATCGTCAACGTGCATCAATATGATGTGGGTCAGATAGTGACCATACATGATCCTATAACAAATCGTCGCAAGATTCGTATAGTCTACGGTGATATTCATCGTGCTCCTGTAGACATTAGATCACTGGATAATAATGAGAAACTGCTTTACAGAAGGATGAGGGCCCGAAACCCCAGAAGACCAAGTACAAGTTCTAAAAATAAATCTTAGCGCTGAAAGAACTTGAATAATAAATTTTCTAAATAACTCAATGTTCATAAACAAATGGTATATATAATTACACAAACCTCAGATTAGTAAACACTGGAAACTTACTGTTTTTACTATAATTGCTGTGATTCGATATTTGACAGTTGAACTACCGACGGATAGTATCGGACCACTTAAACTCATGACTTATTGAAACTCTTCTACAATTGGCAGGAGATAGGAAAATGAATTTATTAATTTAATATTTCATAAAAACGATGTTTAAGATTTTCGCATACTTGCACAACAAATTAGTAATCCATATACCCATCAAGATTTTTTAATGTTCAATGGCTCAAATGAAATGTAGTGTCCTCAATATCAAATTCCTAAAAGCTTTGAACTTTATTTTACATATCCCTCTCACGTGATAATGCAATAACCACAAGACAATACTACTAATATTCAATAGGCCATCCGGTTAATTCTTTCGATACTATCTATCAGTAGTGTATCTAGAATAAAAAATCTATGAGTGAATAATATGCATTGGTATAAATAAGAATTTAAAAAAGTTCAAAAAATCACAATCCCACATTAAATTATAGAATAATTAGAGATAAAATAAACGTATATAACGAATGCAGTAATTTGAGTACAAAAACATTATTCTTCGAGAAACAAGCAATTATTTATTTATGCTATTTTTCGTCACTTTGAAGGACTTTAATAAAAAATTGGCCAGCGTTATTATTTGTAAATGGAATGAATATGTTTTGGGTTAAAATAGGCAGAAACTGTTTTCACCACTAAAAAAATTTTATTTCAAATATTAAAAAGTTAAAGAGTCTTCAAGGAAAGGGTATATTTAAACAAATTTTAATTTAAGAGATTTAAACACAATCCATATAATATAAAAAGAATTTCAGAAATTATTGTCATTGTAGATAGTGCCATTGTTTTGAATTGTATAAAGGCTTCTAAATTTTGGTTTTCATTTTTAAATTTTCAGGGTTAAAAACTAAAGGTGTGTATTCTATAATAAGCTAACCTACACATTTGCGAAAATAGGATTTTTGGCTCAAAAAATCAAAAAATTCTTATACATAACCTGACAAAGGGATTTTTTAATGATATAATTTTTTTGCTATCATGTTATTAGGGCCTAATTGTGAATCTGCACATAGTTCTTTGTGCGCATGCGCATTTGAATCAGGCCGAGCTCACTTTTTTTCGAAAACTGGATTTTTTATCACTGTTCAAATTTAAGAAGACTTGCCTCTTGAGCACAGAAAGCACTTTTGATCCATTTTTTCATAAACCTAATACTATTCCTTCATCAAACCTTTTTTATCGATTCACTGACCAAATAGCTCGAAAGAGAATTCTCATATTCTTTAAATTGAAAATTGGATGTTTCATAAGCATCTTAAGTTGAGAAGGCGTGCACCTGAAACGAAAAAAAAATCTCATTACATTTTATCGGAACCTAATAATATTTTCCAATAAAACTTGTAATCGTTCAATTCGACACTGATCTCGAAAGCACTTTCCTCTTTTCTCAGATTTAAAATTCGATTTTTGAAAACGTTCTCATTCTCTTCTGTAGAATCGTAACAGTGTAAATTATGCCGTTATGTCATAGTATTTTTCAAATAATAACAATATACGAATTGAAGCTTTCAAAATAATATTAACGTATTGATATGATTAAAGTGAAAAAAAATGTCGTGCGAAAGTATTAGAATTGTGTATTTCATAATATACTGTATTTATGGAAATACAAATTGTCAATTTGTATAATTTATTAATCACAAGGGGCAAGGGTACCATAACACAATCTGTATGGATTCCATGAAATAATTTTTACTGTACATAATTTTTGTGAACTAAGAAACAATTTTTTGTATGCAGAAAAAAAAGGAAATTTATTTTATTGGTCATTTATTAGTAGACTTACAACTGATACCACTTAGTAGTTGTGAGTAAAGGAATTTTGTATCGTTAAAATAACTGGTGACTTTATTTTTTTTATAGGAGACTATAGAATACCGACAGTCTACTATGATACTGGAGATTTTATTGTTCATCCAAATGAAAATGAAGAGAACGGTGTGAGAATAGTTGGAATACTGAGGGACTCTGACATGGTTTCTGTAATGCTACCTGCCTTTGGTAATTTTCAAAATAAAATATAAGTTGAAAATATCAGAGCACTCTGCGTAGAAATACTAGTTGTTTTCTAAGTATGGAGTTTTTTTACGCACTTGTATCACAAATAACTATTTTACATGTAGTAAAGTGCCTAGTAGTTCTAAGCTGATGATTTTCTAAAGTTTTCAACTTAATTACTGACTATATTTTTCTCACACAATCAGGTAGACCATATGTACCCATAGAGAATGATATATTGATGAGTCGCAGCGAAGAAGATCATGAAAATCATGTGTGGCTACATGATGCTCGTGCAACATTGTGGAGAGGAATGTGGGTCGTGCAGGAGCTGCTTCCTAAAAATGACGAAGGTAATATAAAAATTAAAACACAACCTAAAACAAAGATATTATAAATATGGGCCTAAAGTTTCCAGATTGCTTCAATAAGGATTACTTCGGGATCTGAAAACTACTTTTAGTTTTCATCCAAGGTTAATTTAATATAAAATTTGTCACAAAGAAAACCGCGAGTTAATATTTACCTTTTTTGAAATCATTAAGAGTTAGGTTTTTTAGACCAACATGTGGGGTGCAATTGAAACATTGAACATGTATATTTTGCATCACTAGTGTAAAATATTGTACTTAGTAGTTTTTAATTACGTACCTGTTAATGGTCAGAATAATAAAATTTTTAATTTTTTCTTACAGAATGGGCGCAGGAGCAGCCCAATTATCAGTGGTGAGGTTAGGTATTTCTCGCCCCTATGCTGCAGCCTATATAGCCCATGTGGGAAATTCGCCACTGCCCATCATTAAATTTTAGGATAAAATCTTTACAATAATTAGTAGAAATAGTATAGTCTGCCTTAGACATAAATATCTGGTATAGATCAAGGCTCTGATGAGTCAAAGAGTTTGTAAGAGATTTGACTCCTCCTGGGTTTTTTTTCCACAAGTGGCTTTTTCCGGTCGGGATGCACTAAAGCACAATCATATGGAAGTGCGGGCAAATTCAGAAGCTTATAAAAATGTAGCTGTCATATGAATAGTATTTCTTGTATTCCTAAATTGACTCATTTTACAACCCTTCACCTGGTCTGGCTCCAAGTTCATTCGAACGCCGATGTAAAAATATTTCGTCTTGAGTTTATCTTCAAGACGTTGAAGTCTAGTTCTGTCTCATAAGCCAGACTTCATGACGTTACAAATTTGCAAAATTTTCTAGTGTTTGGAAAATTGAAATAAAGCCTACATAGTTGAAAAGCATAAAATGTACAATTCTAAATTATTTAATTAAACGTTTCGTTCAAAAATTGTACTTTTTAAAGGAGGTTAAGAATCGTTTAATTATGCATATGTCATATTGGAAATTGATTTGTTTTAAATACTTCCAAAATAACTTTTAGAAATTTCAAATTCCTTGTTGAGCCATTTTTATTCCTGAAAAGTCACAAATGTAAAATTTATTATTATTGATGAAATTTCTATGTTTAACACCATTCAATAAAAAGAATTAATTGTGCAAAACGATTTCAAATTCCAAAATATTAGAGACTCCCCATTTGACATTGTACAATTAATGCACTTAGAATACAAAATTATTATTCGTTTTTCAACGTTCCAAGTTTGTGAGTGTTCAATATTATACATCGAAAATAAAAAAATTTCATTTTACAATGATTACAGAAGAAAAATGTAACTTTTTATTTCAGTATTATCTCATTTTTTATTCTTTCAACTATGATGTATTTTTTGATCATCTATGCTTTATATTTTATTTTATTTTATTATTGTTCTTGCCTTTTTTAATGCAAAAAGACTTGATTTCTCTTACAAATTAATCGTGTCAAGAAACTGAAAGAACTGGACTGTGAAAAATTTTAGTCTTTGAATTCCGAGACGACATTCACTAACGTATTATTCCGTACACTTGTGTAATAATCGCGCAATAATGGAAAATAACGCTCAATAATGTACAATGACGCGTTATAATGTATACTAATGCATAGTAATGTATAATATTGCATAATAACGTAAATAACATGCGTAATAATTCATAATAACGCTTAATTTTCTAGGAATAGCGAGTAGAATTTTCGTTTACGCTGTACTTTTGTCATATTTATTCTGAAATTCGATTCTGCCCACGGCATCCCCTTGGAAATATATTACAAAAATTATCCTCAGTGAATATAATTATTATTTTATAAATGTGAAAATATCAGAGTTGAATATTTTTCTCAGAAAAACACAATTCACAAGTGACAGAACGAAAGAAAAAACAATACTGCAGTCAATTTATCCAGAAACAAGCACTTAGAACAAAATTTACTTTGAGCGACCACTGAATATATATATTTTTGATGTTTACAAAAATCAGGTGTTCTTTCAAAAGAAATAATTTGAGATTCTGGGGACATAGCGTACCATAATTCTGAGCAAAAATGAATTTTTTGTATCTAATATGACGCCATGCCCAAAATCAATTTTTCACATCAGCGAATACACATTTGTCATAATATTAAAGTTGGTGTTAATATGTTTTTGGTCACACATTGTTTTTGACCGATAAACATATTTTAACATTTAGCGAGATTTGCACAGTGCATAGCGCATGACGCACAAAGTTCTCGAACAATCACAAGCGTCCATATTAATCGCTGTGATTCTCGCGCAGCGTGGCGCAGAAAGCATCGAGAAGTTCGTAACGTTAACCTTTCATGCATTCTGCAGCCTTCTTGTGTAATCAGTAGCCGCTTGTGTTGGACGATTTTCAATTCTCTTTCATAATCACAGACAGGCGAAGAATATATGTTACAAATCGCTGGTCGATGCCACCTGATGCTAGCTTGCTAAAGCCCCGTGCATATGAAGGAACTATGCGGATCTGTGTGCTTTGAAGCGTGTTCTCTTATGCATTATGCCTTGTGCTTATTTGCTATGCAGAAGTGTGTGCTTGCCACTTTACGGAAGGGTCAATTGAAGAGGCGGTCCACCCAGGAAACCAAAAATCAATTCACTTGCTTTAAATGGGTTTCGAAGTCGTTTGAATAGCGTGTCTGTCACTGGAAATCCGGATTACGGCCGATTGGTTTGTAGCAGAATTTGACTGGTTCTTATTTTTTTGTCAGACTTATAAGCCGCAAATATATTCTACATACTTTACATACTCTAGAACAAAAATAGTGAAAGGAATCTAGTAGCCTTGCGTATGATTTCTCTTAATCTCTCTATAATTTATAAATTTTAAAAATCATGTGAAATATGGCGGCTTAACCTCAGAAAAATCGGTCTCATTCAAAAGGATGTAAACCGATTCAATATGAGTTTGCTTGAAATGGACATTGTAGTGCATTGCAGATTCGAAGACATTCGACAAACTGACCAATTCACATAGTCGCAAACCAATTTATTATTAAAAACCTCAATCTGCCAATGACAGATACGCAATTCCCGGAGTCGCCTTTTTAACGGGTTCTTTTTTCCTGGGCAGCACAGGAACTACATAAGAGTGGCCCCACTTTCCAGCTGAATAACAATTAAAAATTTTCAGATGTTGGAATAATATTTTTTATCATTAAAGAGCAAATTAGAAACTATAGATGGGTGCAAAAAACTAAACATCGATTCTTTCCGCATTAGATCCCTTTCTTCGCGGACGGTCACACATGGTTAAACTTTAATCCTCATTTTCTCAGCTTGACAGTTGCGGGACGTGGCGTATATAATTTTAAAAATTTAATTCAGGTGGTCATTTTAAAACGTTACAAATATTTAAAAGAAAATTATATATTCAGAATATAGGTACTTTGAACATAAATAAACTTCTATTACACAACACCATTTCCATTAAATTGTTTAAATAATTTGTTTCTTAATTATTTTACAATGACATTTACGGGTACTTGCATCGTCATGTTAATTATAAATCAGCGCAATTACAAATTACTGCAATGTATTTTACGTCGTATATACTGACGAAGTCAGTTGTATCTTACCTGAATTAAATACATTTATAAAAATTGATGACTGTTTTTGGAAGTAACAGTAAAAATACAGAAATCGGGATAATTACACAGCTCCACAAAAAAAATCGACAAAAGTACCCCTGGAGTCTGAAAATGTCTATCATATGTTTTCGGAGTCGCTGAATCCAAATTCGGCCTTCGTTTGGTTCCATCAGGTCAGATTTCGTCCATAACATCAAAAAACATGAAAATCGCTGATTTAAGGTGAAACGTCATTCTTACCTATGAAAAGTGGTCATATCCTATGTTTTCGAGGTCGTTGAGTACGAATTGGGAGTCGTTATGGTTCTATGACGTCACGCTTCGTCCCTCGCCTCAAAGAAAAACGGTGAATTGGTAATTTTATGTAAAACATATATTTTTTCAATGCAAAGTGGTCATATCCTATGTTTTTGAGGTCGCTGAGTACAAATTCCGAGTTCTTCTGACCACTTTTCATAGGTGCGAATGATGTTTCACCTTAAATCAGCGATTTTCATGTTTTTTGAGGTTATGCATGGAATCTGACGTGATGGACCCAAACGGACCCCGAATTTTGATTCAGCGACCCCGAAAACATATGTTAGGCATAGTCAGACTCCAGGGGTAATTTTCTCGACAGTAAAAAGTAAACCTTAAAGTCCGCACTTATATCGACGGAGATTAAGCTCTGATCAAAAGAAAGATCTAAGGAGCCATCCAGAATTTTTTGTCAGTCGGAGAGGCTCTCATTTTATGACGAGTTAGACTGTTATAAGAAGGTCAGACTCACTATGAGGGATAAGCAAGGTATCCTTTCGGGATGGTCGATACGATCATCTTGTTTTCACTCATTTCGACCATCGACGGAAGAGCAAATGACCCATCATGGAGGGCCAACCTGATTAGTTACCGTTGGCGTGTTTATTTAAAATAATTGAATACGTGAGTGAAATGTTCACAACAAATAATACATGTAAGGTGCATAAGAATATTGGGAATAATGGTAAATTAATATTTAGGATAAAAAAGATATTGCTTTCTTTAAAATTAAAATCGATCATTTATTTTTAACCCTCTGCCTTGACTAGCGTATCCCCACATTGTAATCTACAACACGTGACCACCTCACCGATACAAAGTACCTGAGTGTTAGTGCAAGAGTTTCGGGATCGTATCCATTAAAAAAGTGCATGGGCCTCCTGAATAACATATTTTCTTAATAATAAATAAATTAATAAAGAAAAGTATTGAAAATAAAGTATCAGTATTAAATTTTGATAAACATTCATCAAAATTGCTTCACATTGAATGAAAAATGACAGATTTATATACGAAATCATCATGTGGAACATAGCCTTAAGAAGTAAACGTCAAAGTGAACAAAATACGTTTAAGTGGAAGAATTGTTCAAAATTCATTTAATTTAAGGTAACGTTGTGTAGAAACACGATTTTTTGCAAGATTTCATGCAATTTGTGCTCCTAAAAGATCATTTCGCATTCTGCAATAGTAGGAAGGAGAAGAAGTTATGTTTTCGTGACCATAAAGGTACGTCGCATTCTTCAAACATGAAAATTGTTCTTTTGATTTCTCCTATCATTTTGCAGACTCGACATCTTTTATGATTTCTAGTATTATTTGTCAAGTGTTCAAGGGAACTTTAAACAAAATTGCTTCAAAGTGGATAAAACATGACACGAAAACTATGTAGAACATAACCTCAAGAAGGAAACGTCAAATTGAACAAAATACCTTTGAGTGGAAGGATTGTTCCACATTATTTCAATATACATTTAATTTGAGGTGATGTTGTGTATTAAAATGATTGTTTGTCTGCAAAATGAAAGGAGTAATCAATAGAACAATTTTCATGTGTGAAGAATGCGACGTACCTTATCGTGGAGAGTGAAGTGCATAAGAACATGATGGAAGCTTATACTCTTTTGATTTTTCAACCTCAAATTTGATGCTTTCAAGGGATTTAGGATAAAGGCGTAACTGGACGTTCAGAATCAATTTGTTGTCACCGTGTCGTTTCAAACTGAAAACGTGCAAAAAATTTCGGCATTCATTGATGATGCAGAAAGTAACGAGATGTGGGATATTGGTCTCTGAATTCACTTCAATGTCTGAAATCTTACAATTCAGTGTGACACCGTGTCGTGTCCTTAGCCGCTCGTGCTCCAAAAAATATATTGTCAATTTGCCCTGTTTTTGCATATCAAATTATGTCTCATACACCTCACTCGCCACAAAAAAAAATGCCTTCAGAATTCATGTATTTCATATAAATTTTTAGGTTTTATAGGTTCCCCTTAATTTTATAATTTTACAGTCTGTTGTCATAAGAGAGAGACTATTAGCCATCTTCAAGGGCTGTGCTTCAGTTGACCTGCAACATAGTCAGTCTGCATATCTAGATCGGCATTAATTGCAACCATTTCATCAATTATTGAGCGATTACAGTTAACGCATAGCCTCGAATTTTCATCTACAGCTAAAGGTGGATGGTTGAGCTTATCCCGTCTAGTAATTGCAGCTTGACGTTGATTAATATTCTCATCACCATTCATAAATTCTAATTGACGCACATTGAATTGTTTATTACAAACATAGCATCGCATTTTGTACAAAAGTATGTTCCAAGTTGGTTGAGTTGGGAATTTTCAGATGACAATAAAAATATTGACAATATTTCTGAATATTAGCGAACTACCCTGAGAAAGAGTATTGGACGAACAGAAGCAAAAGTCAGCAAGCGAGCGATGATATTCTGAATAAGAATCCTGAAAAGGATTGTTGTTGCAAAAAGTCACCGTACCTTGCCCGCACCGGATGAGAATATTCAATAAGGGAGCGTCCATAAACCACGTAGTCGTTTTTTCTTTTGTTTAGAACATTGTATCATTTATCACTTAACGGCAATTGTCTTTTCGTCTTTATTCAAACAAAAGAAGAACAGGCTGCATCGTTTATGGAACCATGTAGCCTGTTCTTCTTTTGTTTTAATAAAGACGGAAATCGCCAACTCCAAAGATACGAGCATGAAAGGGATAACTTGTATGATCCCTGCATGACTTTTAAACCCCAGGGATATGAGTTTGCGACAATAAAATAGAGATATAGAACGCAGAATTACTCGCACAAGTGTTATATTTCCGGTGTTAAAAAGGGAGCTTCTATTCAAAAAATTCAAGTTCACCGTCAAACAAGTCTGAAAAATAAGGTCCAAGGTCAAAGTCAAGGTCACTATCGTATGCCTCCCTGCAAACTCTACAACTTTTGTCTGAATCTTTTTAGTATAAAACGCTTTCCTGAAAAATTATTAAGGTGCGACTTTAAAAATAAAACTCTGTTTATAATATAAATAGCTACATTTATGGTTGTTATTGTGGCCTGCACCATAGTTCAAACCATGATTGTTACGGTGACATATAGCACTCTAAAAATTGGCCCTTTTCGAATCCACGCATAGTGATATCTGAACCCCAATTACACCACGAAAACCTCATTTTTTAAAGTTGTGATCATAGAGACTTTTGATCACCATGGCATGAGCCACATTTTCCATCCATTACAAACCAATTAGCCGAAAGCCAATTTCTGTGCAAATTCTGCGTGGTTCTTTTAACCAAAAGATTAATTTTCTACTGAACAAATTTTTTTTTAACAAAATACATTAATTTAAGAAAAGAATGATTTTTCTACCAAAAAAAGACAAATTTGTAACAAAACAGATGACTATTGTGATATAAATAAGATCAATATTCAACCGAAAATAGAATATTTTAAAGTATTGATGTTATTGTGTGGACCAGGGTAATTAATTGATAAATTTATTATGTTAAATATTTGCCGATTACTGGTCAAATAATTTTTCTGGAGAAACGAGAAAAAATTCTTTACAAAGTACATGAATTTTTTACCAAAAAGGTTAATTTACTGTTAAAAATAACAAGCAAATTTTTCACAACACATATTAATTTTCTACTGAAAATGATCAATTTTCAACAAAGAATAAAATAGTTGAATTTTCATTTAGAGAAAAGAGTATTCAAGCTAATAAAATAAATTTTCAATGCAATATATAAATTTTTGACCAAACACACATCCTATTTAACATAATACTTGAAAAGATAAGTGGTCTCGGAGCTAGGTCTCATTGCCAAAAACAAATAAATTAATCTTTAATGAAATGCACGTTTTGCAATTAAAAATATTCATAAGACTCTAACGCCAATATAAAAACTCTTCATAACAATTTAAATAATTGGGTCAATTAAATCCGACATTTTTCAAAAAACCAGTGAAAATGTCACAGAATAATATTTATCTGCCTTCAAACTTTGACACTGGGTGACATTTCACGGAAAATAAAAATCTTCCCTCTGCCCTGTGGCAGGTTCTTCTGACTAGAGGGTAGAGGCAACGTGACTCCTTTGATGTACCCTTTCATGCGTTGCCACGGCGAGTCACCGTCCATGACGGGAAGGAGAGAGAAGAGTGTAGTCGCCGAGTGCGGCATTTGTTTTAAAATTCTATTCTGTGGAAAGGGGGCGGGTAAAGAGAGAAAGGTAGGAGATGTAAGGAGAGGATACTGGCTAAGGAATCCTGTGACAGGTTACCCTTAAGCGGTCCCACCAACCTGGAATGAGATTAGTGATGGAATAGCGATTGGCCGCCCGGTGTTTACCTTCTTCTTCTTCTTTTTTTTCAGTCAGCTGAAATAGAAATCATAAAAAGACAACGAGCTCAAACGGAAGATTTCGTCGATAAAAGTCTCCCCTGAATTGTTTTGGCGGCGGCGAGAGTAGATATGGAGAGAACGTCTCCGGCTTCTGGTCGGCTGACAAGAACAGCACGTCATCACTGGTTCCCGGTTCTTCGACAGAACGAGATGGAATGGGTTATGGGCCTGGTCCTCCTCGACAGGACGAACAAAAGATTGTTCGGCCGGGCGAGCAGGAGAGGCTAAAGGCGCTTCGTCGGCAATACGGGGGACCCCGGAAGATGACGGGACCCGTATATCGATGATTTCCTGCGGTGTAGGGAGCGCAACTGATGGAGGCACTTTCTATGCCCTCGGAACAGGTGGTGGATCGAGACAGTCCACAACTACCAGTGCTTGACTAGTACCGGCCTCTGGTGAGCGACTTCCACGGGTTAAATTCGCCGGTGGAAAAGTGTAGCGAAGATCCTTGGCGAAACCCGGCACCATCAACCATAAATGTACCGCACGACTGGCTGCTGGTTTTCTATTCCGAGGATCGGGAGTCCCTTCGCGACATCCGACGGATTCCCAGGTAGTTCCACTCCCCCTCTGAACGTAGACCCGAATTTTTCGGGTGATAACGACGAATGCCGGCTTCAGGCGTTGGTTCTGCTTCTATCGGCCGCTGTTCTTCCACTAATTGCCGCTTGTTCCGCGGTCTAGCGTCGCTCCTCTTCGATGCGACGGACACGCAACTCCTCGACTCGTCGTACCCTCTCGAGGGCGCGTTGCCGCTGTCTGTCGAGGGCGGTAAGCTGTTGCTCGGCGGCGCGGCGCTCACGTTCCTCGACTGGTAGAGAGGCCTTGAAGGCCTGTAAATAGTGGCGCCCTTGCGTCCGGTTATTCGGGCGGGTATTCCTGCCAATCCCTGTCATAAAAGATATTTTTAGTGTCCAGAAAAACCTCCCGTACTCGGTCCAGATCGGTGGAACGAAGCAGTAGGACGACGACTGGACAATGCGTGCTCACGTTAGCGTGAGAGTGTCGGTCTCGCTTCCCAAAAATACCTTTCAATAAGAAGTTTCAAGAAGGTGCGTTCTTACGAAAAGGGATTTGATCAGTCAAACGGAGGACGAACCTGATGGCCAGACTTCATTTAACCAGATGGGAGAGACTCTTCACACTGCACTAAATACCTTCACTTTTCACTGATTGAAGGAACCGTGGATGAAAGTAGGTTTCATACGGCTGACGCCCTCGCGTCGTAGAGAATAAAGTTTAATGCAAAATAAGAAACAAATATTGAAGTAATCATGAAAAGTAAAACTTGTACTAAAATTTCAATTCGAAAAATAAAGAAAAATGTTCCAATTATTTACGACTTTTCCAGATTTTATTAATAAAGTTAGTATTTATAACGCTACGTTTCGATAGCAGACCGCTATCCTCGTCAGGCGATTATCTATAAATGGTTATAATTTTCGTCAAAAGCAACAACGCATATGACGTGATGCATATGACGCATATGCCGTGATGTTCTTACCTAGTTGATAGTTACAATTTTGGAGTCGAAGAGGATTAAAAACATGTAGGATGCGAAATTAGTCAATATTTATAAAATTTTGATTGTCACTGTTGTAACTAGAATGGAATACATGATATTAACTGTTATTATAAGAACATTTTTTAATCTATACCTAGTTTTATTTGTAAATATTATGCTACCTCAATTTGGAGGTTAGAATGAGTTTCAATAACATTATGTGCTTCAGATTTTTAATTATGGTATTTCTGATTTTTTATATGGTTTTTCATTGTGTGAAGTTATAATATTGAAATTTCAAAAAACAAACACTGTAACTACTTAATTTTGGTAAGTTGAATCGTGAAAACAATTTTGCCCGAGCCCAAGTACAAGCGACTCGCGCTCAGAGTTGTCCAATACTGATACTCGTTACACATATCTGAGCCTAGGAGGTAAACACAAGTGTAACGCAGAGAGATACAGATGTGTATGTGATACGACGATAATTGTGAAATATTATTTTGTACTATTTTGTTTAAAGGTCATGAAAAAATTTCAAAAACTCTGTTTTATGCTGGATTATAACGATCTAAATCTGTAATTCCATTTATACTATTGTTTCCTTCTTTTTTAATAAATATGATTTCAAGAAAGCATCTCTTGTAGTAATTAAAATCTTGGTGTAATATTTTAATATTATCCCAGTCGATATAAGAAGTTTCACCATTATGGAATTTAATTAAATGTTTTGCAATTAATTTGTGGTATTTTGGACTGTATCTGATACTGTTACGATGTTTTTCTCTTATTATATGTAACGGACGTTTTGTCTGTCGTACATATATGTTTTTCCACATCGGCATTCAAGTTTATAAACAACGTTGCATTGGTCTAAGGTATCTAGTTGGTCTTTGCCTAGTTTGATGAATTTGTGAAGTTTGTTGTCTACTCGGTAAACTATTTTTATATCAAATTTATTTAAGAGACGTTTGATATTTTCTTAAAGATCTCCATGAAAATTAATTGAAATTATTAGTTTTTTGTCTTCAATGTCTTTTTGCTGAAAGTCGTGATTATGAACGTTACTCTGCTGTTTTGTATTTCTGTTAGTATTTTTTTGAAATGTTTTTCATTGAATTCTATTGGATAGCTATTGTAATGGAGAAGTCTCTTTACAATATTCAGATTTTCATTATGAAAGGTTTAGTGAGAAAGTAGTATTGCGGAGTCTATAATGTTTTTTATAATTATAATCTTATGTTGTGTAGGGTGATTTGAATAGAAATCT
This sequence comes from Andricus grossulariae, assembly GCA_011634705.1. Taxonomy (NCBI): domain Eukaryota; kingdom Metazoa; phylum Arthropoda; class Insecta; order Hymenoptera; family Cynipidae; genus Andricus; species Andricus grossulariae. The sequence continues at coordinate 5,250 of JAABKJ010006015.1, read as the reverse complement.
GGAAGTCTACCTGAGTAAGTATTCTTTCGGAACCAATTTGTTTTAATATTATTATTTTTGTCTTTAATTGTTTCAACATTTAAAAAACGAATGGAATTATTATTTTCAATTTCATATGTAAACTGGAGGATCGGCTGGTAAGCACGAAAAGAATTAACTATTTCTTGGACTTTATCTATTGGGATAATAAGAATGGTGTCATTGACATACCTGTAGTAAGTTTTTACTGTAAACTTTAATTTATCTTGAACTTCATTTTCGAGATCTTGAATAACTATATCTGTTAAAGTTCCAGATTGTAGTTTTAATTTTATACCATTTTTTTAAATACCTTTTAGAACCAATTCTAATGGAACGTTTGTGAAAAGAGATGAGGCATCAAGAGATGAAAGGTCATGATCATCTGGACTTTTTTCTTTTGTTCTGGTATCTTGAAATGAAATAGAATTGTTTATATATGATTTTCGTTTAGGAAGAGCACTTGAGATAATTTTGTTAAATGTTTTTGCCGTAAAATAAGTAGGATTATTTATAAGAGAAACAAGAGGTCTGAGAGGATAATTATTTTTATGAATTTTGGTTAAACCATACAATCTAGCAATATTAGTGTTATCAGTTATTATATCTTTTTTTTCAATGTTATGACTTAGAAATCCTTTTACTCTCCATTTGTCAAGAAATTTAAGAATTATCTTTTTGTAATTGTTTTCGTGGATTATCATCAAGATTTTCATAAGTTTTATTATCGTTAAGCATAATTGTTATTTTGTCCTTGTATTCTTGACTACTCATAACTAGATATAAATTGAAAAATTTTCTTGTAATAATAATTAAAATCATGCATTCCATTCTAGTTCTAACACTGACCATCGAGTTTTCATAAATATTGACTAATTTTGCACCATACATGTTTTTAATCCTTTTCGACTTCAAAATTTTAACTAACAACTAGGTAAGAAGATCACGTCTTGCTTGTATATTATTCATACGCGTTGTTGTTTTTAACGATAATCGTAACCATTTACAGATAATCGCCTGATAAGGATAGCGGCCCGCTATCGAAACGTAGCCTTATAAATACTAACCTTATTAATGATGTCTGGAAGAGTTGTAAAGAATTGGAAATTTTTTTCATTTTTCGATACGAAATTTTATTAATTACTTCCCCGGCGTAAAAAAAAACTTGGAGCGCATTCTTCTATATTACTTAAAACTTGTACTTTACTTTGCAATATCTGAATAATAAATCCCGGTCCGAGGTACAGAAATAAATTTAATATACGTTTTGAAAATGTTTTCGTTAAAGCCAGAAGGAACTTTAACAAAAGAGAATTCCCAATCACCAAATTACTGTTGTCGATGCTTTGACGCTTAATTTCAAAAGGCCTGCGCAGAATTGTAGAAGAAATACAAAGACAGAATCATGATTGCGCGCCCTCAAGTTTACGAGCCGCGCGCTAATTTGTTGAAAATTCATTCTTTCCTTGCTAAAAATTGAACTCTTAACTAAAAATTGAACTCTGCCATTTTTGATTGAATAATTATCTTTTTCGGTTGATAATATAATTCATCTTATTTGGTAGAAATGAATTTCCTATATTAAGAAGTTGGTATTTTGTCGCTGATTGCTTGAGCGTCACGAGTTCTACTGCGCATGTGTTTCAACGCAAGCGCAGTAGTGCACCGGGCCATTGTTTGGAGCTCTGTATTCGGGCCGGAAATATCCGTTTGGTTGCGCTGACTGCTACGGTTGCAAGAGTCCAGATTTCGAATTGTATAATACGGTAATAAACGTATATTTTCAAAATTTAGGGTCACTCAATTCTGATTACTTATCAATTATGGATTATATGGTGCATTCTATTTTTCATGGATTATTTGGATTGTATTTTGTTCTATTCAACAACTTACAGTGTATAAAAGTGTTTTCATACATAAAAATTGTCAGTGTATCAAATAGCAATTGTAAAAAAAATAATTCTCATTAAAAAAAAAAAGTTTCAAACAATGAAATGAAATTTCAACCAGAAAAAATAATTTTCTACCAAAAAGAATAATTTTTGACAAAATACATGAGTTTTTAACGAAAAAGGTTAATAAATATTTTTTAAAAATGAACAAAATAGGTAGATGAAATTTCTACTAAAAAAGATAAATTTTCAACCAAGAATAAAATAGTTTAATTTTCAGATAGAGAAATAAGTTTTCAAGGAAATAAAATAAATTCTCAATGAAATAGTTAATTTTTCAACTAAACGAATGCATTTTCTACCCAAGAAATTCAATTTCTATAAAAAAAAATCAACAAAAAATTTAGCTCAATTTTTAATTTAAAAAAAAATTACTTTTCAATTACAGAACATTTTTAATCAGAGAAATTATTTTTCAACCAAAAAGATTAATCTTGTACCAAGAACGAATAATTTTTAACGAAATACAAGAATGTTTAACCAAATATTTTAACTTTTTAAGGCGTTTTTAATGTAATAGTTGAATTTTCAATGAAAAAAGGAAATTAGTCACCAAGAAGATTAATATTCTACCAAAAAATTCAAAGTTTCAACCAAATACACAATTTTTCAAGTATTTGAAGTTTCAACTGAAGAAGATTCATGTTCAACCAAACATGAAATAGTTAAAATTTCTGTTTAAAAAATGAATTTTCAATTCATGAAAAACCAATTTTCAAGCCAAAGATATTAACTTTGAATTTGAAAGAATAATTTTTTTCGCCAAAAAAAGATTAATTTCACACAAAATACAGAATTTTTCAAAAAGTTGGATTTTTAAACAGAAGAAGGTAAATGTTGAACTCAACATTAAATAGTTAAATTTTCCGTTGAAAAGTTTTTTTTTAATCTTTAGGAAATATTTCAATTTTGAACTAAAATTATGAATCATCAACGAAAGAATGAATTTTCGAGAAAGTAGTTCCACTTCCAACTGAGTAGCTGAATTTTGAACCAAAAAATGGTTTTCAGTCGCTATTCACGATTAGCGAAAATCCTGAAAATTTTTTCAAATAATAGTTCTGAAATCATATAGGATTTTCTGTAAAATTCATAACAAAATGTTGGAAAATAAACCGTTCTTTTGTAGAAATGGTAGTTAGGTTTCAAGATAATAAATAATCAAATATATTGAAATACTCCCTAAAATGTAATGCTTCGTATATTGTCGAGGAAAGATTTTTATTTTCCTTCAAATGTGACTCAGTACCACAGTTTAAAAGCAGGTAAATATTATTTGTACTTGGCAATGAGATCTAGCGCCGAGGCCTCTTATCTTTCCATGTATCATGACAAACAGCGCTCACTAGATACCATTTATTCAAGAACAAATCGGTTTATTTTCCAATATTTTGTAATGAATTTTACAGAAAATCTTATATGATTACAGAACTATTTCATAAAATTTTCGCTAGTCCTTGATGATTCATCATTTTAGTTGAAAAATCTTTTTTTTTTTGGTTAAAAATTTAAATTTTTTGTCAAGATTAAACAAAATTCAACTGAAAATTTAACTATTTCATGTTTGATTCAACATTTACCTTCTTTAGTTAAAAATGCAACAGTTGGAAAAATTCTGTATTATGTTGAAACATTATCTGTTGTGCTTGAAAATTAATATTCTTGGTGACTGATTCCCTTCTTTGATTGAAAATCTAACTGTTATCTTGAAAACTCCATTGAAAATCAAAATCTTTGGTTGCAAATATATGTGTTTAGTTTAAAATTATTCTTTTTTGGGGGGAACATAATCATTTTTGTTACAAAATCATCTCTCCGGCGGAAAATTAGTTGTTTTTTTTAAACTGAAAACTAATTTTTTTTATTAAAAATAAACTTAATTTGTTTTCGACATTTTTTTGATAGACATATAATCTGTTTGGTAGAAAATTCATTTTTTGGACAGAAAATTTCGCTATTTCTTTGAAAATTTAATTTATTTGCTTAAAAACTTTTTTCTTTAACTGAAAATTAAACTCTTTTATACTTTGTTAAAAATGTATCTTTTTCAGTAGAGAATTTACGGATTCATTCAAGTATTTCGAATTTTTTAAAACAATGGGATATTGAAGTTAATTAAAAACTCTTCAAATTCTTAGCTTTTCAAATAGAAATATTACGTTTTCAATTGAAAATTCAGCACTTTGTTTGAAAATGTAACTATTTTTATGAAAATATTTTTTTTGGTTGAAAATTATTTTTTCAACTGAAAAACTAACTAACCTTTCCAATTGAGTGATCATCATCGTTTTTGCTGAAAATTCAGGTCTTTCATTGAACATTAGTTTCTTCATCTGCCAATATTCAATTTTTGGATAATTTATCCTGTTGAGTTGAAAATTCATGTATTCTTTTGAAAATTCGTCTTTTTGGTTGAAAATTCATCTTCTTGGTTGAAAATTCAAGTATTCCAGTGAACTATCCATCACTTTATTTCAAAATTTATCTTTTTAGTGGAAAATAAAACTACTTGGTTGGAAGTCAAACCCTTTTGTTAAAATTTTTCTTATTTGAAACTCATCTATTACATTTGAATATTTATCAGTTTGATTGAAAATTCACTTTTTTGGTTGAAAATTTGTTGTTTTTTTTTATTGGAAAATTCATCAATTCCATTTTTTGTACATCAGTCAATCCTTTTCTTCAACCGACGATGATTAAGAATTTTGAATTCTGAATTTTTTATGATTTACGGCCCACATAAAAATTAATCAAAAATGAGCCGAAAAACATCTTTCCAACTCAGAATTTAATTATTTAAAAGAAATGGAGATGGAGAAAGGAGTTTTTTTTTAATAAATTCTGAGTTGGAGAGATGTTTTTTGGCTCATTTTTAATTAATTTTTATGTGACCGTAAGACATAAAAAAATTCACAATTTGAAATTCTTATTGGTATTCATATTAGTTTTACATAAATATCAACTGAATTTCAAACAAGCGAAAATAAAATAAGAATTTGTTGGAATTATGATTGTAATTCATGGACTTCAGAAACAAATCCAAGAAATTAATGATGCTGTTAGTATTATTTAATTAATTAATTAATCGATGGTGCAAAGTAAAAAGAAAACCATAAAATGTAATTGAGCTTACATCCAGGATAGCCTTAAATTCATTAGGTAACTTGATTTATGATATTGAGTTTTTTTTATATCGCGTCATTTTCTCGATCGTCGCCATTTTCATCTTAACCTTTTTGTGTATTGTGCAGTAGTGAATATCGTGAAGACTGTCGCATCG
>JAABKJ010006014.1:0-22400 GCA_011634705.1 Andricus grossulariae | reverse complement strand
AATAGCCCACGTCGGATTTTATTCCGTCTCTATCTGGATCTCTTTCAGTTCGTAAAATCTTAAACGGAAAACTAGCGGCTCTATCCGGATTTTAATCTGGATGACATATCCCTGCTAAAAATCCCTCTTAGAATCCTCTCAGAATCCCTATAGATTTAGGAATTTAAGGACTCCTATGATTTTTCAAGGAGGGTTTTGTTCCATGCACTGAGAAACCCTTGTTTGTATTTCTTGTTAAAAATCACACTAGATTTTACTTTCTGAACTGTGCAATAAGGGGCAAAAAACAAATTTTAATAATATTTACTAACCTCAATAGTAACTCGTAGCTACTTAAAGAATTATAAAATATATTGAAATAAAAGTTAAAACTATTGCATTTATTGTAAAAGACATCTGAAGTATTTATTAACCTCTGTAGTAAAACTGCAAGTCTGCACTACTGCCATTTACTAATTTTGATGGGAGGAAATAGTAAATTTGTTGGATTAATATCTGTAGAAGATAACAGTATTTACAAATTACTGTAGTAAAATGATGCGCAGGGACCGTGCGCACCGAATTAATAACAGGTTGGCAAAATATGCTACAGTCGGAATAGTTAAAAAAATAAACACGTGTTGCTAACTTTCACACAAGCCTGCTTACACACATATTCTACATTTAACGCATAATTCACATTTATTTAATTTAAGACTTGACAACATTAGAAATTACATATATGTATATATTCTTAAAAGAAAGTATTATATTGTAAAGCTGAAACAGAAAAATCGGGTTAGAAGAAAACGAAGCTGGCGGGAATCGAAGACGCGTCACCGGGACAGCAGTTGGGCGATGATCTATCTACCTATAATACATTTTGAGACTCAGAATGAAAACTTCCATATGACCTAAGTGATAGAAAGGTTATTGTTTCTAATTCATCTAATCCTTAATTGATTAATATTGATGATATTTTTATAATTTTAAACAACAAAAATTTTAATATAATTAAAATAAGTCAATTTTTTTTTAAATACGTTTTTTTGCGGATCGATACAGTCTGCTAAATCAGTTAGTAATATTTGGGACAAATTCTAATAACTGGTATTAACCTTTGTTGCAAAAAGTAGAAAATTTCCACAATACACATCGTGTTCCTACAGAAAATAGTAATTTCTTCTACATATTTATTATATTATGTTATTTAAAATACTTATTACTTTTATTCATTTTGTACAATTTATTAATTTCTCTACTAATTTTCCCTACATCGGATTTTACTACAGAAAATAGTAAAGCTTGCTATTACCAAATAGGAAATCTTCTTATAAAAATAGTATAACTTATTATTTATGTATTAAAATGTCGAAATTTAAGCATTTTGCCCCCATTTGCTATCCGTTTTAGTAATTTTTCTAACCTAAAGTTTCTCAGTGTATAAATAAATTAAAGTATATTTAATGAAACTTTATTTTGTAAAAATATTCTCGTTTTTTTAACCTTACCTATAAATGGTAATAGCATGAGGGTCGATTTCTCTTGCAATATCGATTAAGGCCTTTCCTTTTTCAACGCGATCTATCATTTTGAAATTCTCATCCAAAAGAAGTTTTTTCTTTTTCGGTCTAGAATTTATAGCCCATTATAGATTGTAACTAACTCATTAAATGAGTTTCATTGAATGTCAACATTTTTTGAAATGTCGGCAGTGGGATCAAAGCGAGTAGGGCAAGTCGCGGTAGTTAGTAGTGCGATAGGTGTATGGGTACTGGATGTATCACTACTATGCGTTTGAAACCCAGGCGGAAAAATTATACATAGTGGACAAAATTATGTATAGTTTTTTCCACTATGTACAATTTTTCCGCCTGGGAAGGTAAAAAAGCGTGCATTTTTCATGGCTGACTGTCGTTACATATATTTACTTTATAAGACACAGATATATTTACAGTGGCTAACGCCACGTGACGAACGTGACCTTGAATAAAAGTTTAGAAAATTACGGGGCACGTGCTAAATGTAACGTAATTGGCGCAAAATATTACTATTATGAACTTCAATCTATATTTAAGTGGTCATTCACAAATTATGTCAAACGAGATACATAATTTATGACATTATAAGCACATTACACTTTTATTCCATTCAAAAATAGATGAATTTTGAACAATAAGATTAATTTTCTACAAAATGACAAAGTTTCAACAAAATACACGAATTTATTTAAACCAAAAATATGAAATTTCTACCAAAAATAATGAATTTTTAAACAAACGATGTATTTACAAAAAAAAAAAAAAAAAATTAATTTTTCAAACGAAAAATATGAATTCTCCCCGAAAAACGTAATAGTTGATATTTCAACGAAAAAAGATTTTAATTTTAAATCTAAAATAATTGAATTTCACCAAAAATGGCGACTTTTCAATATAATAGTTAAATCGTCAACTAAAAATAGATTAATTTTTGTCAGAGATATAGAATGCACACGTGTGACTACTGCCATCGGAGCACTAGAGTAGTGCTATGTATCGGGCCTAAGAGGGAGCTACACACAACCTCGCTCTCTCCGCGAAGTCCGCTCGTCCGTGTAGGATGTAACCATCCTTTGTTTCTCAATAAACGACGATGTCAATTACTCTGTGTGTCCACTCTTTTAACAGGTTATGACCTCTGACACCCAGTTCGTCTAAAAACGGAATCTACATACAATCGAAGGCGTACAAAAAAAGTGAAAGTTTGAACCAAGCCAGGCTATAGTTCGAAAGTGCAAAAGTCCTCAAAATGGAGGGCAACCTGTTGAAAATTGCAAAACTGAAAAGTGTTGAAAATTTGAGTGTCTGGAAATTCCAGATCCGTGTGATTCTATTGTCTGATGAAGTTTTTGAAGTTGTGGATGGAATAGTGACAAAACCAGGCGCTTTAGGAAATACCAAGGGAGATACGCCAACTGTATAGCAAAGAACGCAGTATGCGAAAGACTTAAAAGAGTTCAATAAAAAGGACGGCGTTGCTCAAAAGCTTATAGTGACGTCGATAGATAGGCAACCAATGACGCACATACTCAACTGCCAGTCGGAAAAAGAAATGTGGGATAAACTCCATGCTATCTACGAAAATAGGTCAGACGCGAGTGTCCACGTGTTACAGCAAAAATGTTTTAGCCTCCAGAAAGATCCCAGTGACGACATAGCAACTTATATTTCGAAGATTGAAGATTTGTGTTACACGTGTTGATATAGTCTTCGCAGTTTTCAGGTCAAATTTTGACCTGCAAACTGCGAAGACTATATCAACACATATATATTGAAGCTCAAGACTCTACCTGTTTTATTTATTTGTGTTACACATTAAGAGGGCTAAATGAGAATACATCTGAAAGCATGCTGATAACGAAAATTCTCATGACCCTTCCCTCGAATTCCAATTATTTCCGATCTGCTTGGGATTCAGCTGCAACTAGTGAAAAAACACTAGAGAATTTAACGTCGCGTCTGGTTATGGAGGAAACGCGAATGCAATTTTCGGAGAAATAAAAGAAAATTCCAGGAGTATGAACAGCATAATAGGACGATAGAAAAAAAGAAAATACGACGCTGCTAGTAATAAATCAAAACAAGCTAGATGTTGGAACTGTGGAAAGGTTGGCCAGGCAATTCTCAACGGCCTGAGCATTGCGACTCACGACGCCTCAACAATAACAAATCGTCGGAAGACAGCAACGCCCTTGTAGGAGATCGCTAATCTCAACAAATGGAAATACACAGTAAACAGCATGGTTCCCTGGAGGAAGTTTCGGATAGGAATTAATTCTGAATCATTCCAAATTATTCCAAAATCTGTATTCGAACCAACTTGGATCAATCCGAACCAATCCGAAAAAAGTTCTAAATTTGGTTCGATCCAAATCGGTTAAAAATCAATCCGAACCAATCCGAACCAATCCGAACCACATTTTCAATCCGAATGAATCCGAATCAATCCGAACTCGGATTGATATATACTGAATTTTCAATCCGAATGAATCCGAATTCGGATTGAATTGGATTCATTCGGATTGAAAATCGGCTAAGGTCAATCTGAGTTCGGATTCATTCGGAATGAAATTTTGGTTCCGATTGATTCGGATTGAATCGGATTAGGTCGGATTAATTTTAAACCAATTTGGTGGATCAAGCGAAATTGAGAACTTTTTTCGGATTGGTTCAGATAGATTCGGTTCGGTTCGGATACAGATTTCGGAATGATTCGGATTGTTTCGGAATGAATTCCTATCCGAAACTTTCGCTAGGGTTCTTGGATTCTGGAGCATCACAGCAAATGTCTTGCAATCAGGAGTACTTTACATCGTTCCGGCGTATTGCTCATCTGCCGATACGTCTTGGAAATGGACGTCTAGTGTACGCTTAAGGTATAGGTCGTATTGATGTACTAGCGTATAAAGGAACAACATTGGGAAGAAAAGATTTTTCCAATGTTCTTTACGTGCCAGAAATGGGAGCAACGCTTGCAAAAAATATGATTTTTGAATCGAATAAAGTTAAAGGTACGTTTTATAAAGATAATGAAATTGCGGCATTAGAAGAAAAACCCGAGAATAGTAATTTATTTAGAATGAAAATAAAAGTCGATAAAATAGAAAACTCGTATTTTACTGAAGAAAGCGCGAATACGCCTATTGAGAATAATGTGTTGCAGGTGTGGCACGAGCGTTTAGCCCACCAAAATTTTGCGCATGTTAAGAATTTTCTTAGAAATAATAATGTTAAGGCAACTGAATCGAATCAGTTCTGTGATGTTTGTGCGCTCAGCAAAATTTACGAAAGTCCCTTTCCATATAGCGAAAATCATACAACTAGAATAGGCGAAATAATTCATTCAGACCTATGTGGGCCAATGGAAAATCATTACATCGGTGGCTCTCGATACTTTTTATTATTCAAAGAAGATTATTCGCAGTACATTGATCTTTACTTTTTGAAACATAAAAACGAAGTAAAAGACTGTTTTATTAATTTTATGCAACGCTTAGAAAAGGAAACAGGCATGGAAATAAATATATTAAGAACTGATAATGGCTTAGAATATGTTAATAAAGAATTAAGTGAAATACTTTTTAGAGACGGTATCAAGCATCAAAGAACTGTTGTTCACACGCCTCAACAAAACGGCAAAGCCGAGCGCGAAAATCGCACACTTGTAGAAGCAGCACGCACGATGTTACTCGCTAAAAATTTACCAAAAAATCTATGGGCAGAGGACATAAACACAACAGGGTACGTACTAAATAGAAGTAGAAAAACTAGCATTCCGGGTAAAACTTCGCATGATTTTTGGCACGGAAATAAATGTAACTTCAGCTATTTTTAAATTTTCGATACTGAGGTTTATGCACATATTGATAAAAATCAGAAAAGAAAATGGGATGCGAAATTTAAAATCGGTATTTTTGTAGGTTATGATGATTGTACAAAAGGTTATAGGATATTGATGTCTGATAAAAATAAAATAGAAAAACACAGAGATGTTTTATTTAAAAATGATTTGAAATCTAATACTGTAGAAACAAAAGATAAAGATAATAATTTTTGAATTTTTAAGCACCTTATGATACTAATCAATCTGAATATGATATAGTAAATAATCTAGAAAATGAAAATAATGTACCCGAAAATGTAGAAAACGAAAATATAAATCAGAACATAATTGTACCCGAACAAGCAGACGAATAAGGATATAATTTGCGAAACCGTAGAAATTTGCAACCACCAGACCGTGGTAACATAGTAACCAATTATATGTTTGATTTTGAAAGCATTGAAGATTTGTTTATTGCGGATTTTGATGAACCAAATAATTACCAGCGGGCAATACATAGCGAGCAATCACGGGCTTGGCGAGAAGCTATGAATGAAGAAATTTTAGTATTCAATAAAAATAAGACTTGGATTGTAGTTAATGCACCAACAAATGCAAAAATACTCTATAATAGATGGGTTTATAAATAAAAACAAATCCGGATAAAAATAATGTAAAATTCAGAGCACGATTAGTTATAAAAGGTTTTCATCAAAAAAAGGATGTAGATTATAAAGAAATATTTAGCCCCGTGGCAATATACAATTCGATTCGAGGCTTCTTAGCTATAACCGATTTAGAAAATTTGAATTGTATGCAATTCGATATAAAATCAGCTTTTTAAACGGCGATCTACAAGAAACCGTGTATAAGCACCAACCTGAAGGGTTTGAAGACGGATCGGATAAAGTATGTTTGTTAAAAAAGAGTTTGTGCGGATTGAAACAATTTGCTAGATGTTGGAACACGAAATTTGTAAATTGTTTAGAGAAATTTGATTTTTATCCTACAGATGCTGATCCGTGCGTTTTTATTAGTAAAGGTGATAAAGAAATTTTTAATAATTTACGTTGATGACGGTGTAATCGCGTCGAGAAATGTGGACCTTTTTAGGTGTGAAAATTAATGCTTTGTCTAACGGTTCGTTGTTCGTACATCAAAAAATATATGCTGAAAAGATTGTAACTAAATTTAACTTAGACAACGCTAATAGCGTCCGAATACCGGCTGATCCAAATGGCATTTCTGTATGTATGTATGTATATGTGTATGTATGTATGTATATATGTATGTAAAAGGAACGACATGGTATGGTCTAATTTATATAAGTAACAATGATTGTTTAAAAATATCAACGTATAGTGATGCGGATTATGCAAGTGCCCACGCAACGCGAAAATCGGTATCAGGTTTCACTGTAAAGCTAGGTGACAGTCTTCCCAGTGGGCACAACATTTGACGACGTCTTTACGTCATTTTTACGAGATCTTTACGACGACTTTAACACAACCTATGTTCATGTTGTTAACATGTCTTCACGATGTCCAAAAGACATCGTCAGATCGTACGACGACCAAGGTGTCGTACCTTGGCGCTGGAGAGACCTATACATACAACAGGACTATTCTGGGTACAGAACATATAGTGGCAAATGGACAAGACCCTCTTCTTAAAATGGTCAGGAAACACGAAGAAGTGGGCAAAGGAGCGTTTCTGTACAAAGCAGCGGAGGAGTAGTGTTGCCGCGATACGATACGATACGATAATCAAGGTAAGTATCGTATCGTGTCGCGAAATTATCGTCTGATTATCGTATCGTCATGGACAGTATCGTATAGTATCGTCTATCGTCAATATTATCGTCAGTTTCGCGATATTTTTAACATAGAGCAAACAGGGCAATAGAGGGAGATAGGTGACCCTCCAGAGTCCTCCCTCTCTGTCTAATAGCGGTACGCATTTTCATCACTGAGCCAGCGGTCCTTATCTACATGTCAATGCGTCAACTTGGTTTGCTCTATTTCAAAAATTTTTAAGAAATTTCGAAAAACTTTCTAAAAATCTTAGTGGAGATCAGTACGCAAAACTCCCTTCAGTTATTGTCGGAATCAACATCTTACTGGACAACATCGAAAAACAATGCCACGATCTTGATACGAAACCTGACAGAACAAACATTGATGAGACTCTGATTCGTTCTTTTCAAGCCGGACGAGACAAAATATTGAAACACTATCACAAGACGAATTGGATTTATTGTGCCGTACTGATTCTCGATCCCAGACTCAAGCTTGAGATATTTGAGAGGACTCCATGGGGAAAAGAATTGAGACAAAACTCATACGAAACGTTCCAGGCTATTTACAAGAAAAAATATGCTGATGCAGTGGATGAAGATGACGAGACCGTGAAAGAGACAGTTGAAGGTGACTCGGATGACGAATATTCCAAAAGTATGGATGATCTGTACAGTACTGGTCGAAAAAGTAATCAAGACTGGGAATCGGAGCTAAAAAGTTATCTTCAATCACCACGGGCTGATCAGAAAATCAATATTTTGGATTGGTGGAAAATAAATGAAAATAATTTTCCAAGATTAGCCAAAATGGCTCGAGATTTACTGGCCATATGTGCATCAAGCGCACCAGTTGAGCGGCTGTTCTCGAGTGCTGGCTTAATTTTGAGAAAGCATCGAAATAGGCTGAGTGATGATAACATAGAGTATCTTCTATGCTTAAATTCATGGTTCAAAAGCTTTCTGGCAAGCTTTATCATGAACGAACTCGTAGACAAAATTTAAAAGTGTAACCAATAACAACAGTGCCATTAACTTTTTTCCAAAGAAAGATTGCAATTTTTTGTGATACATTCATTTTGTGATATATATATATATATATATATATATATGTGTGTGTTATATGATAATGAATGATGTTATCTGCTACATATATAATCTATATAATATAGATGTATGTTATATAAAAAATATTTGAAGAATTAGTAATAATATGTAGTTAGTAACAGTAGATTTTCATTTCAGTACTAATACTTCCTCCAATCTTTAATAAAATGATGATTTATAATACTTGTTAAGAATGTTTTCTTATTTAAATCACTTCCTTCATATTCAAAATCAAAAAATAAATTATTTTAATTTCTTTGTTAAACTTTTTTCGCGATATTATCGTAATTATCGTCAGTATCGTGACAAAATTATCGTATCGTATCGTCTTATCGTCACGATAAAAATTTATATCATCGTATCGATTATCGCAATTATCGTATCGTATCGTATCGCAATTATCGTCTATCGCGGCGTCACTAAAGGACATAAAGGAAGTCTGAGAATTTTAGGAATTCAGGATTACAGAGATCTTGAGAGTTGTCAGTGCATTTAGGGAATGAAGTGAATTCAGATAAATCATGGATATCAGCGTATTTATTGAATTTCGAGAATTCAATATTACTTAAAATATTCAAGGAATTAAGGGTATTCTAATTATTTAAGCAATTTTCAAATTTCAGATTATTCAAGGAACTAACGTAATTCAAAATATTCAAGGCGTTCGGGAAATTTAGAATATTCAAGGATTTCCGGAAAATCAGAAAAATCAAGGATTGGAGATAATTACAGGATTTTATAGAATTCAAGGTATTCAAGGGATGAAATTAATTCAGAATATTCAAGAGATTTAGTCATTTCAGGAAATCCAGAGAATTTGAGGGAATTCATGGAATCTGGAGATTTTCATCGATTTTACAGCATTGAGGGAATTCAAGTTATTCAGAAAAATCAAGGAGTTAAGGTGATTCAAAATATTAAGGGAATCTTAAAATTCAGAATGTTCCAAGAATTTACGTAATTGAGAAAGTTCAGAGTATTGCAGAGAATTCATAGAATTTCGGAAATTCAGAGTATTTCAGCGACTTCAGAGCATTTAGGGAATCTGAGGGATTCAAAATATGTTAGAAATAAATGAAATAATTTATAATATTCCAAGAATTCAGGGAATTTAGAGTATTTAAAGGTTTCAGGCAATTTAGAGATTTTCAGCGATTTCAAAGCATTTATGGAATCCAAAGAGTTCAGAAAGTTGAAGAAAAATAGGAAATTGCAGAAATTCAAGGAGCTTCTGAGGGATTCAAAAGATTTCAAAAAAGGCAAAAGACCTCAGAAGAATTCAATGTAAATTTAAAATAGTTTGTATAATAATAACCCCCATAAGTATCGCCATTTTTTAATACGATCCTAGAAACCTTCCCTAAAGTAAAATGTCATAAAATCGAAAATTTAAAGTTCACAAAATTAAAAAACTCAAAATTTTGAAGCTTAAAAATGAAAAAAATTAAATTCGATAAATCGCAAGTTAGCGCGCTTTGGAGTCTAACAGCTTTTAGTTAGCTTTAATTGCTGGAATATGTGATATTTCGTATTAATAGAGAGATTTATATTATATTAAGTGAACTTACCACAAAAATTTACAAGGACCAAAATGTTGAGAAGCAGAGCGCTGATATGGATTTTCATTTTTTAAGGTAGATTTTGTAAACAATGACTGACGACAAATTTGGAAGATACCCACTAATATATATACTTACCACAATAGGTCATTATCACCCGGAAAGCCTACAGAATTATTAAAATTTCCAATGCGTGGAGACTACGCAGAAGAAGCATGATGATACCTTTTTAACTAGAACAATCTGTAAATTTGAAAACAACATTTTATAGTCCATGTACGCTGCCTTTCCACTTATAAAATAGGTCGCTCCATATCTCTCGAGAAAATAATTGTGAGTAAAATCAACATTTTATATTCTTAAATTTTTAATAATTTTTTCAATTGAATAAATTATAACAGTTATATTTTTCTTAGAATTAAAATTAAAACCCCAGATATTTCATCACAAAAAAATGTCTTTTGGTAAAATGCAGGAACAAGATCCCTTGGGGTACCAATAATGATGATTACAAAAAAATACGTCATTGGGAATATTTTTAATACAAATGAATTTTTTCGAAAAAAGAAATGAAATTAACTTGAAATAAAACATTTTAACCCTCCAAGATGAGCGCCAAAGATTTTTCGTGCTGTGGTTTAACAAAATCTTTTAACGAAATTGGACGATTTTCTACAAAGAAGATGAATTTTTAACCAAAAGATGAATTCTTAGCACAAAATGGAATCATTGATATATATGAGAAGAAACAGGTTTGAATTTTTAATTTGAAAAAACAGTTAAAGTCAATCGAAAAAGATTCAACTTTTCAAGAAAAAACGATACATTCTAGCATAATTGTTTATTTATTTTAAAAAGTTAATGTTTAAACAAGTAGTTACATTTTGCAAGAAACCAGTTCCATTTGTAACCCAAAAAGACGAATTTTCAGCAAAACACTTAAAATTTTACCGAAAAAAGACTTTTCACTAAACTGTTAAATTTTCTACAAAGTAGATTAATTTTTAACCAAATAATTAAATTTTCAACCAAAAACAGAAATTTTCACTTAAAAATATTAATTTTCGACAAAAAAAAAACGAATTTTCAAAAATGTATATTCATTTTTAACCCAGCAGTTCAATTTTGTAACAAAAAATATATTTGCATTCAAGCAGTTGAATTTTAAACTAACAAATACAAATTTTCGTTCAGTAATAAAATACTTATATTTTCAATTTTTTCAAGACTTAGCCCCACTCTCCCTTAACATAAAAAAGGTTTTTAAAGATTTCTAGGAAAATTAAAGAAAGTTTTCTATTGAAATAGTAATTTTAGGAAAATGTATAAAAATGGTTGAGAATCAACTTTGATGCATAAATAACAGTTCGAAATTATTAATTTTTAGTGACTTAAAATTAAAATAATTCAACTAAATAGTTTTAAAGTTGCAAAGGCCTCCATTTTATATGTGTCAATTATTATTATTGAGCAAGAACATTGGCGTCACGATAACTGGGACTTAAGTCACCCATCGCAATTATTCACTTTTTAATACTATTAATTAATATCGTGAAATTTTTTTAAGTTTAGTATTTCAGAAGTTTCTCAAGTAGTTTCCGATTATAAGAATTCAAAAATCTACTAATTCATGATAAACTTGATTTATTTACTTTAGTATGTATATAGTGTTCAAAAAGATTGGTATTTCCAACGTCAAAATCCCCAAACTTTTCTAGTTTTTTGAAATATAAATTTAATTGTAAATCATCTCCATAATTTTTTTAATTCGTATACATAATTTGAGATGGTTGAAAATTCATTTCATTAGTTATAAACCTTCCCGGAAGTGTTCTAAAATCTTCTGTAATCCTTCAAATCATCGGAAATTACTGAAGTTTTCACGAATCCTTTGAAATTTCGACCACATACAGTCGAAATCGAATTTAACGTCCCCGAATGTACCGTTTCAGAGAATTGACGCCGCGCCACGGGTAGGCTTATCAGGAGCTGCGCAGGGTGTGTTCACCGCTTCGTGGAAATGACACCACGCCGCAAGTAGGCTTTTCAGGAGCTGCGCAGGCTGTGTTTACACTTACCACTTCCGAGAATTGACGCCGCGCCGCAAGGAGGCTTGGCAGGAGCTGCACAGGGTGTGTTTACGCTTACCGCTTCCGAGAAATAACGCCGCGCCGCAACTAGGCTTGTCAGGAGCTGCGCAGGGTGGTTTTACACTTACCGCTTCCGAGAATTGACGCCGTACCGCGGGTAGGCTTGTCAGGAGCTGCTCAGGGTGTTTACCGCTTCAGATAATTAACGCCGCGCTACAAGTAGGCTTGTCAGGAGCTACGCAGGGTGTGTTTGAACTTACTGCTTCCGAGAATTGACGCCGCGCCGCGGGTAGGCTTGTCAGGGCTGCGCAAGGTGTGTTTACACTTACCGCTTTCGAGAATTGACGCCGCGCCGCGATGAGGCTTGTCAGGAGCTACGCAGGATGTGTTTACCGCTTCCGATAATTAACGCCGCGCTACAAGTATGCTTGTCAGGAGATGCGCAGGATGTGTTTACCCTTACCGCTCCCGAGAATTGACGCCGCGCCTCGCGTAGGCTTGTCAGGAGCTGCGCAGGGTGTGTTTAAACTTATTGCTTCCGAGAATTGACGCCGCGCTGCGGGTAGGCTTGTCAGGGGCTGCGCAGATATGTTTACCGCTTCCGAGAATTAACGCCGCGCCGCGGTTAGGCTTGTCAGGAGTTGTGCATGGTGTGTTTACCGCTTCCGAAAATTGACGCCGCGGGTAGGGTTTTTAGGAGCTGCGCAGGGTGCGTTTACACTTACCGCTTTCGAGAATTGACGCCGCGCCGCAAGTAGGCTTGTCAGGAGCTTGCAGTGTGTTTACCGCTTTCGAGAATTGACGCGGCGTCGCGGGTAGGCTTGTCAAGAGATGCGCAGGGTGCGTGTATGGCTTCCGAGTATTGACGCCGCATCGCCCGTAGGCTAGTCAGGAGCTGCACAGGGTGTGTTTAACGCTTTCGAGAACTGACGCCGCGCCGCAAGGAGGCTTGTCAGGAGTTGCACAGGGTGTGTTTACCGCTTCCGAGAATTGACGCCGCGCCGCAAGGAGGCTTGCCAGGAGCTGCACAGGGTATGTTTACCGCTTTCGAGAATGGAACCCGCGCCGCAAGTAGACTTGTGAGGAGCTACGCATGGTGTGTTCACACTGACCGCTTCCGAGAATTGACGCCGCACCGCGGGTAAGATTGTTAGGAGCTGCTCAGGGTGTGTTGACCGCTTCCGAGAATTGACGCCGCGCTAAAAGTATGCTTGTCAGGAGCTGCGTAAGTTGTGTTAACACTTACCGCTTCCGAGAATTAACGCCACCCCGCAAGGAGGCTTGTCAGGAGCGGCACAGGGTGTGTTCACACTTACCGCTTCCGAGAAATAACGCCGCCCCGCGACTAGGATTGTCAGGAGCTACGCAGGGTGTGTTTACACTGATCGCTTCCGAGAATTGTCGACGCGCCGCGGGTAGGCTTGTCAGGAGCTACGCAGGGTGTGTTTAAACTTACCGCTTCCGACAATTGACGCCGCGCCGCAAGTAGGCTTGTCAGGAGCTGCACAGAGTGTGTTTATACTGACCGCTTCCGAGATTTGACGCCGCGCCGCGGGTAGGCTTTTCAGGAGCTGCGCAGGTGTGTTTACCGCTTCCGAGAATTGACGCCGCGCCGCAAGTAGGCTTGTCAGGAGCAGCGCAGGGTGTATATAAACTTACCGCTTCCGAGAATTGACGCCGCACCGTGAGTAGGCTTGTCAGGAGCTACACAGGGTATGTTTACCGCTTCCGAGAATTGACGCCCCGCCACAAGTAGGCTTGCCAGGAGCTGCACAGAGTGTGTTTATACTGACCGCTTCCGAGAATTGACGCCGCGCCGCAAGTAGGCTTTTCAGGAGCTACACAGAGTGTGTTTATACTGACCGCTTTCGAGAATGAATTCCGTGCCGCAGGTAGGCATGTCATGAGTTGTGCAGGCTGTGTCTACCGCTTCCGTCAATTAACGCCGCGCCTTGCGTAGGCTTGTTAAGAGATGCGCAGGGTATGTTTAAACGTACTGCTTCCGAGAATTGACGCCGCGCCGCAAGGAGGCTTGTCAGGAGCTGCGCAGGGTGCGTTTACACTTACCGCTTTCGAGAATTGACGCCGCGCCGCAAGTAGGCTTTTCAGGAGCTGCGCAGAGTGTGTTTACCGCTTCCGAGAATGAATTCCGTGCCGCAGGTAGGCTTGTCAGGACTTGTGCAGGGTGTGTCTACCGCTTCCGACAATTAACGCCGCGCCTTGCGTAGGCTTGTTAAGAGATGCGCAGGGTGTGTTTACACTGATCGCTTCCGAGAATTGTCGCCGCGCCGCGGGTAGGCTTGTCACGAGTTCTGCAGGGTGTATTTACCGCTTCCGATAATTAACGCCGCGCCTTGCGTAGGCTTGTCAGGAGCTGCACAGGATTTGTTTACACTTACCGCTTCCGAGGATTGACGCCACGCCACGGGTAGGCTAGTCAGGAGCTGCGCAGGGTGTGTTTACACTTACCGCTTCCGCGAATTGACGCCGCACCGTGGGTAGGCTTGTCAGGAGCTACACAGGGTGTGTTTACCGCTAGCGATAATTAACGCCGCGCCTTGCGTAGGCTTGTCACGAGCTGCGCAGAATGTGTTTACACTTACCGCTTCCGAAGATTGACGCCGCGCCACGGGTAGCCTAATCAGGAGCTGCGCAGGGTGTATTTGCCGCTTCCGAGAATGGATTCCGTGCCGCCGGTAGGCTTGTCAGGAGCTGCGCAGGGTGCGTTTACACTGATCGCTTCCGAGAATTGTCGCCGCACTGCGGGTAGGCTTGCCAGGGGCTGCGCACGGTGTGTTTACACTCACTGCTTTCGAGAATTGACGCCGCGCCGCGAGTAGGCTTGTCAGGAGCTACGCAGGGTGTGTTTACCGTTTCAGAGAATTGACGCCGCGCCGCAGGTAGGCTTATCAGGAGCTGCGCAGGGCGTGCTTACCGCTTCGTAGAAATGACGCCACGCCACAAGTAGGCTAGTCAGGAGCTGCGCAGGCTGTGTTTACACTTACCGCTTCCGAAAATTAACGCAGCGCCGCGAGGAGCTTGTCAGGAGCTGCACAGGGTGTGTTTACACATACCGCTTCCGAGAATGGACGCCACGCCGCAAGTAGGCTCGTCAGAAGCTCCGCAGAGTGTGTTTATACTTACCACTTCCGAGAATTGACGCCGCGCCGCTTGTAGGCTTGTCAGGGGCTGCGCAAGGTGTGTTTACACTTACGGTTTCCAAGAATTGACGCCGCGCTCCGGGTAGGCTTGTCAGGAGCTGCGCAGGGTGTGTTTGCCGCTTCCCAGATTTGACGCCGCGTTACAAATAGGTTTGTCAGGAGCTGCGCAGGGTGTGTTTACACATACCGCTTCCGAGAATTGACGCCGCGCTGCGGGTCGGCTTGTCAGGAGCTGCGCAGGGTGTGTTTACCGCTTCCGAGAATTGATGCTGCGCTGCAAGTAGGCTTGTCAGGAGCTGTGCAGGATGTGTTTACACTTACCGCTTTTGAGTATTGACGCTGGCCGCGGGTAGGCTTGTCAGGAGCTGCGCAGGGTGTGTTTACCGCTTCCGAGATTTGACGCCGGGCTACAAGTAGGCTTGTCAGAAGCTACACAGGGTGTGTTTACACGTACCACTTCCGAGAACTGACGCCCCGTTTCGGGTCGGCTTGTCAGGAGCTGCGCAGGGTGTGTTTACCGTTTTCGAAAATTCACGCCACGCCGCGCCACTATTAGGCTTGTCAGGAGCTGCGCAGGATGTGTTTAAACTTACTGCTTCCGAGAAATGACGTCGCGCCGCAAGGAGGCTTGTCAGGAGCGGCACAGGGTGTGTTCACACTTACCGCTTCCGATAAATAACGCCGCCCCGCGACTAGGATTGTCAGGAGCTGCGCAGGGTGTGTTTACACTGATCGCTTCTGAGAATTGTCGACGCGCCGCTGGTAGGCTTGTCAGGAGCTGTGCAGGTTGTGTTTACCGTTTCCGACAATTGACGCCGCACCGCAAGTCGGCTTGTCAGGAGCTGTGCATGGTGTGTTTACCGCTTTAAAAAATGAACGCCGCAGGTAGGGTTGTTAGGAGCTGCGCAGGGTGTGTTTACACTTACCGCTTTCAAGAATTGACGCCGCGCCGCAAGTAGGCTTGTCAGGAGCTGTGCAGGGTGTGTTTACGGCTTCCGAGAATTGACGCCGTGCAGCGGGTAGGCTTGTCAGGAGCTGCGCAGGGTGTGTTTACCGTTTCCGAGAATTGCCGCTGCGCCTCAGGTAGGCTTGTCAGGAGCTGCGCAGTGTGTGTTTACTGCTTCCGAGAACTGAAGCCACGCCGCAAGTAGGCTTGCCAGGAGCAGCGCAGGGTGTGTTCACACTTGTCGCTTCCGAGAATTGACGCCGTGCAGCGAGTAGGCTTGTCACGAGCTGCGCAGGGTGTGTTTACCGTTTCCGAGAATTGACGCCACGCCGCGCCGCGGGTAGGCGTGTCAGGAGCTGCGCCGGGTGTGTACTGCTTCCGAGAATTGTCGCCACGAAGCAAGTAGGCTTGTCAGGACCTGCGCAGGATGTGTTTAGACTTACCGCTTCCGAGAATTGACGCCGTAAAGCGAGCAGGCTTATCAGGAGCTGTGCAGGGTGTGTTTACCGTTTCCGACAATTGACGCCGCGCCGCAAGTAGGCTTGTCAGGAGCTGTGTATGGTGTGTTTACCGCTTCCAAAAATTGACGCCGCGGGTAGCGTTGTCAGGAGCTGCGGAGGGTGTGTTTACACTTGCCGCTTTCGAGAATTGTCGCAGAGCCGCAAGTAGGCTTGTCAGGAGCTGAGCAGGGTGTGTTTACCGCTTCCGAGAATTGACGCTGCGCCACGGGTAGGCTTGTCAGGAGCTGCGCAGTGTGTGTTCACACTTGTCGCTTCCGAGAATTGACGCCGTGCAGCGGGCAGGCTTATCAGGAGCTGTGCAGGGTGTATTTACCGCTTTCGGCAATTGACGCCGCGCCGCAAGTAGGCTTGTCAGGAGCTGTGCATGGTGTGTTTACCGCTTCCAAAAATTGACGCCGCGGGTAGGGTTGTTAGGAGCTGTGCAGGGTGTGTTTACCGCTTCCGAGAATTGACGCCACGCCGCGCCGCGGGTAGGCGTGTCAGGAGCTGCGCCGGGTGTGTACTGCTTCCGAGAACTGTCGCCACGAAGCAAGTAGGCTTGTCAGGACCTGCGCAGGATGCGTTTAGACTTACCGCTTCCGAGAATTGACGCCGTGCAGCGGGCAGGCTTGTCAGGAGCTGCGCAGGGTGTTTTTACACTAACCGCTTCCGAGAATTGACGCCGCGCCGCAAGTAGGCTTGTCAGGAGCAGCGCAG
This sequence comes from Andricus grossulariae, assembly GCA_011634705.1. Taxonomy (NCBI): domain Eukaryota; kingdom Metazoa; phylum Arthropoda; class Insecta; order Hymenoptera; family Cynipidae; genus Andricus; species Andricus grossulariae. Next base: position 5,182 of record JAABKJ010006014.1, on the reverse strand, counting down.
GGTGAGCGGGGTTCACAAAAGCGTGACAGAACAGGAACTGTTTACGTTTCGAGTGTAGCTGAATCCGGTTTAGTTAGGGTAGGTCAGGTCCAAGGACGACCCCAACACCGACGTTAAATCTGAGTTCGATTGTATTAGTATAGAAAATCTTAAATATGTCGTTGAAAACTTCAAGGTAAAGATTGAAAAAATAATTAACGCTTTTCAAGATGTCTGGAATTTTCTTCCCAAATATTTTTTGATGTGACGTATTTTTGCTTTTATGTATCGAAAACGAATAAGTCGAAAATTCTGATTTTAAGCCAAACAACGAGAGATAAATAAAAAAGTGTAAGAGAAGAATTGTACCTACTTAAATGACCTATCACCTTTTCTGGAACCATTTTTTGATAAGACTTGGTATCTTAGTTTTATTTATCGAAAATACCTTTAAAAAATCCAAAATTCAAATTTTGAGCCAAACGACGCGAAATATGGGGATAAGTTTTTAGAAGAATTTCAATGTTTAGAAATTCCCACAGAATTTCTTGGAACCATTTTTTTATTGCACGCGTTGTTTTTAATTTATTTATCGAAATTGATGAGCAACAATCGAAAATTTCAATACTCCACCAAAAGACGCGAAATACGAAAAATTTAGAGATTTGACGATATATGAATAAAAATTCGAAATATTCCACCGATTGCAGTAAAGGAATTTTTAAAAGCTTCAGAAAGTGCAAGGTATTTGATTTGAATAAATGTAGTGTATTTCGAAGAATTCGAATGGAATTCTCAAGAGATTTTATAATATTCTAATGAAATTTTAAAACATTATTCATAAGAATTAAGCAATTTTTAAGAATTTCTAAAATATGAAGAGATTTTCAAATATTGCAAGGTATTTCTGAAGATTTCAGGATATTTTTAATGATTCTAAGAGATTTTAAGAACTCAAAAAAATATCAAGATTTTATAATATTTTTATGAAATTTTAAAAAATTTATTCAAAAATAGAAAGGTTTCACAAAGAGATCCTAAACATTCAAAGAGATTTTTAATTATCTGAAGCTTTTTCAATTTTCAAAAACACTACTACTTTCAAAATCATTCAACATTCTTCAAGTTTAATGGGCTTTGTACTATTTTCTAAATACACCCTTAGATATAATGATCTACTAAAATTTTATTAGCGTTTATTGTGATCGCAATCGTTCCCTGAAATGTTTCAAATTTCATAGCCAATATCAAATAGTTAAAAATACGAGGACTGTATAGTCCCTATGTTGCATATTCCTGCACTTGATTCCTCATTTTCCATAGCCTTCAATTATGTGAAAAGAAAAAAGTTGTAACTAAAAAGAAAATTAAATATCAATCTCAAAATTAAACATTCAACAATTCTAAACTGAAAAATTAAAACGAAAAAGCGAGGAGGTGTGTATGGAAATGGATTTAAATGATTTCAATTATGGCAGCAACGGCATTCGTGTGATTTCGGAATTGCCCTGAGAGCATTTCGATTAGATAATAATAATTGTTCTGGACTAAAAAGTTGACAATTATACTTAATGCAAGGAATCAAATTGAATTTAAAATTCGTCCTCATCTTAAGGCATTTATCAGGATCAACTTGCCTTAAGTTTCATACCCTCTTTAAAAAAATTAGAATTCATTAATTCATTAACAGAAATCATGAAGTAATAATAAGGAGACCGATTTCCGTACATGCGTTTTGACTGCGGTAACTGCACGTTTATTGCCTAGCTCAGACATTTCGAGCCAGCACTCTAGACTATTCGCGAATGCGCACTGTGATCTGTTATCTTGTTTTCTCCCGCGGGAAGCATGCGGCCGAGCGCCAGTGTACCCATGACAACCATGCACGTGCATAACAACAAAGACAGCAATTGAGAAATTGAGGTTATATCAATTTCATGCAACTTGGCAAAAGTTCTTGCAAATATATGTGCATCTGCACACTTTATATCATTGCATTGTTAGAATTAAATTTGTATTACCTACCCATAGTTTCCAGGCCACAATTTGTTTACTTATTACTTAATTACATAATCTCAGTTTTCAGTTTTCATTCAACACGGCACTCACTCGCACGCTTCTCGCGGGAGAAAAAGATAGTAGATTCATCTGGAACTCCTCCCATCTCTATACATAAATTTATCAATGCGCACAACCAATGAGGTATTTAGTCGCCACCGTGTTCAAGAATTTCAGCGTTGAAATTGTCTACACTAGCAGCCTTACCATACTTTAAGTTACTAATTATATCCCCAAACTTAGAGACACAGGCTCTTCCAATCGAGTTCTCTAACGTATGTCGCAATTGTATTGCCCTATAGCCTCACCTCCCAATAATTCATAAAAAAGTGCCTCTCAAAGCGTCTAGTATCCCGTCTGTATTATATAGCATTTCACACTTGCTCTTTCTCATGCTGATAACACTGTACTTCTATTTCCTTCAAAATTGATCAACGCCAATTTGTCAAAAAGTTCCTTGCTTCTTTTAAAATAGATTTGTATTTTCCTCTCTTCTTCTGTTTTGATTTCATCTTCCATTTCCTTAACTAGTAGCTTTAATTTCCTCTTTCTGTCTCTGTTATCATTCTCAAGTCTATTTTTCTCTTCCTCGCTAAGGCCTGCAATGATAAACTTTCTCAGATACGCTTGTTTTTTTCGTGGGCTGCTGCCCAGATTTCGTCATTCCACCACGCGTCACCAGATGTTTTTCCTGCAACCGCAGTACCAGACACTTCGGTCGCACTTCTATCAGTGATATCCCGGATCATAGTCCATGTCTTCTCCATTCTTGACCAAAGTTCATTTTTGAGACTAGATGTCAATGATCAGTTTTTCATAAGATAACTAACCTGTCTCCATTACCATTTATTTTTGGAACTCCAAAATTACCCAGCACCCTTTCTGTACCCCGAAGTTGGACACCAACCGACCAATCTTGCCGAAGTTTCGTGAACATCGCAATTCACTTCTTCAGGTTATGTTGTCCTTATATATACTCTCTACGATGTATGTGATTGGCCAGAGCGCCTCACCATGGAGACGGTTCGAACTTGATTGGCCAATCAAATCTTCTTATTCCCACTTTCATGCTAACCCACAATAATCTAGGAGATACAAATCTTTGATTCCTGAGAATTCCTTTGCTCGTTTATTCATACTCAAACCAACCCCTTGACTACCATGTGATTCACTGTCTACTCCTGACCATATTTCAAGGGTAAATGTACCCCACATGACTCAAATACCCCATTTTTCACCACATTTCCCTATAAATACTGGTTTCATTCTACTAAAATGTCTTTAAGGGCTCTCGCTATGCATGTATCTGATGTTCAACTATTTTGACGAAGAATTTGGAGTGGGTAAGAACAAAAAAACTAATAAAGTTTATTTTTCTACCTTTTTATGTACACTCCAGAAAAAGAACAATTTTTTTTTCTTGAAAACACTGTTTCTTGTTGAGTACAACAAATAATATAAAAATTGATAAAAGTTTAATTTTTTCAACCGAAAAAACTTGTAATGACTCAAAGAAACTTTGAATTTACAAAAATTTAATCGATTTTAAGCTATTTCGAAAATAAAAATAATGTCGATTTTCTTTTTTAGAAGTTCAGAATTTCTGAACCAAAGAAGAAGCTAATCTGATATCAATATGGACGAAGCACACACTTAATATTATGATAGTAAAATAGTGTTGTTTCTAAAAAGTTTGTTGACGAATAATAAATTATTTTCGATGCAGTGAAACTTAAAATCGCTGCATGCAATGTTTATCTTAGAGTCAACGCTTGTCTTACAATTTATGTATCGTAACTTATTGTGAGTTTTTCTTGTTTAAAAAATGTATGGCGATAGTACCTACGATTTAAATCTTTGAAATAAAACGGCTCGTTGGTCTAGGGGTATGATTCTCGCTTCGGGTGCGAGAGGTCCCGGGTTCAAATCCCGGACGAGCCCACGCTTTTACTGAAAAAAGGTGTTGACATTTTTTTTTTTTTTGCTTCTATCCCCTCGCGATTTATTAACTTTTGTATGAACATTAATCAGTTTACAGTTCAAGGCAAATAATTATGTTGAGTTTTGGTAGCTAAAAACTTAATTCTAGAAACTAAACTTTTCTTTAGGATTTCGTTTTCGAAAAATTGATTTGAAAATGGGGAAAACTCCTGATTTCTTTTTTTTTTTAAATTAGATGTAATTAAAAAATGTCGTCTACAGTTTCAGATCAGTTTCAGGTAATTGGTTCAGTTGCCCTATTTTCTATAAGAATAATACATTTTTGTAAATTTTATTCCGAATCCTCATTATCAGTTGTATCGAATTGACCCTCAAAACTTCTCTTCAAAATTAGTTACTAAATGCGAAGCGAAAATTGCTTTTTGAATTCCACCTCCATAAGTCTGTTCTGTAAGGTTCCAAAATAACCCCATAGGTGAAAAATTGGGATTTGAAAGTTCTTGACGCTAATTATTATTTTTGTGCTATTTGTTTTTGTACAAATTGTTTTTAAAATGTACATGAAATATTACTTTCTACTAAGAATTAGATGTTCAAATAAAGCATTTACCTTCAACCCTTGCTAATAGCAACTTTCTTTTAAAATAGAGTTAGAAAGTTGGTTTCTTTTCTGAATTTTTCCACTTGGTTTCAACTTTTTAGTTATAGAGAGGCAATAATTAATGTAAGGTAACAAACATAATTGTTCAAACAATTTAAATTACTTTTAATAAGGAAGAGGCTGTTTAAAAGCTTCTCACGGATGTTTATTATTTTTGAATTATTTTTGCTAAATTGTATAATTTATTACCACAATTTGATTGAAAAGTAGACGAAAAGAGGAAAATTTAAGAAAAAAACGCAACTTTCGCTTTTCCAAAAATTTAGTTTTTTAATTTTATTCTTCACGATTAAAACAAAGACTACGAATGATTACAAAAAATGAATAATGACAAATTTGTATCTCTTTTTTGGGTGAACAAATTTTGTCTACTTATTTTTTTCGCAGTTTGTGCAGTTTATCCAAAAATTTAATTTTGTTATTTTGAGTGTGGTTTTCTACGAATAAAATAAAAACTGCGCGTCCTATCAAAAAGTGATCCATAAAAAATTTCTAGATCTTTTTTGTATGCACAATTCTTGTGTATATCTATATATATATATG
>JAABKJ010006013.1:0-22404 GCA_011634705.1 Andricus grossulariae | reverse complement strand
ATGATAATATTCGTAATAGGGTGATCCAAAAATGCATTGGAATTTTGTAAATTGAATTTTCATGCATATCGAACCCAAATTTGTTTGAATCCACAAAAAAATGAATGCGTTAAAAAATGATATTTAGAGATTCCGCAAGCCGCATGAAGTTTAACACGTATTTCCCATTAGAAAAAAAGATGTTTTTGTAAATTTTATTCAGAATCGTCAATATTAGGTGAATCGAGTTGAAACTCAACATTTCTTTTCAAAATTAGCTATAGAATACAAATAAATAATTATGTATGTTTTATAGAGTCCCAAAAAAACCCCATAAGTGAAAAATTGGATTTTGCAAGTTTCTGGCGATAATTATGATTTCTTGCGGTTTCTTTAATGCGAAGTGTTTCTAATACACGAAATATTACTTTCGACTGATAACTAGATGTTCAAGTAAATTATTTAAACAAATTATTTTTGTTTTTAGCGATTTTAACTTAGAATAGAGTTAGAAAGTCGCGGTTTTCCGATTTTTTTAAGCTTATTTTCAACTTCTCAGCTAGAGCGAGATAATAATTAATTCAATTTTACATTAATAATGGTTTAAACAATTTATTATAACTTATAATAATATTCGCTTAGAATAAAGGGAGAAATTTGCAGTTTTTCTCAAATTTTCCACTTTATATCCACTTTTCAGTTAGAGTGAGGTAATAATTAATTCAAGTTAACAAACATAATTGTTTAAACAATTTATTATTATTTTAGATAATATCACCTGTATTATAATGCTAGAATGTTGCGCTTTTTTTTAAATTTTCAACATTTTTAGTTTATAAATTCAACAGTGTGGTAGAAAATTTAACTGTTTTGTAGAATATTCGTTTTTTTATTGAAAATTAATTTTTTTAAATGAAAATTTAACTAATTCATTTTTGTTTGAAAATTTATCTTTTTAGTTTGAAATACAACTATTTGGTTGATAATTCGTATTTTTTAGTAAAAATTATTCATCTTGGTTGAAAATTTATCTTTTTGGTTGAAAATATAATTATTTGATTGAAAATTCCACAGTTTTGTAGAAAGCTCGTCTTTTTAGCTTAAAAATTCCACTATTTGATTTAAAATGTATGTATTTTGTTGATAATTTATCTTATATCGTAGAAAATTAATCGTCTTGGTTGGAAATTTAACTATTTCATTATTAAAAAATGTATCTTTTGGGTTAAAAAATCATCCGTTGGGTTGAACTCTTATGTTGAAATTCATTTTGTATGAAGATTCATTATTTCAGTTGAAGATTCATCTCTTCTGTTGGAAATGTAACTAATTTGTGGAAAATTCTTTTTTTTTTCGTTGAGAAGTAATTTGTTTAACTAAAAATGTAACTATTCCATTTTTAGTTAAAAATTGACATTTTCTAGTTGAAAATTCTTGTATTTTGAAAAAATTAGTCTTTTTTGGTCGAAACTTAATCTTAGTTTTTGGATCTAAATTAATCTGGTTTGTTTGAGAATTAAACAATTTGATAGAAAATAAAGCTATTGGGTTGAAAATTAACTTTTTTGTTGAAAATTCATATTTTTGGTTCAAACTTAACTGTTTCTTTGAACATTAGACTATTCCTATCGAAATTTAACTTTTTAGTAGAAAATTAATTTTTTTATTTAAAAAATTATATTTTATGGTTTAAAATTTAACCCTTTTGTAGATAATTCGTCCTTTTGGCTTGAAAATTCAACAATTTTGTTGAAAATTCTTGTTTTTTGTTTGTTTGGTAGAACATTAATCTTCTTGTTGGAAAATTCATCTTTTTGGTTGACAATTTAACTATTTGGCTAAAAAGTCACCTTTTTTCAGTTCAAAGTTGAACCAGTTTGTTACAAATTTATATTTTTTAAGATTCACCTCTTCGATGTAAGATTTAACTTTTTTGTTGAAAATTCGGGTTATTTTTTTGGTTGAAAATTAATTTTTTATCTCAAGATTATACTATTCCACGTTTTCAATAGAATTGTGGCATGTTATAATGTTAAATAGGGGAACAATAGGGAAATAAAATCTTTTAAATAAAATAGATGTAAATATCATATTGCATTCAATATGAAATACTTTGAAGTTTTACAATTTCAAGATTTTCTACCAAAGATATGAATTTGCAACCCAAAAAGTTAATTTTTTTTTTACCAAAAACACGAATTTTCATCAAAATAGTTGAACTTTTAACTAAATAGTTGAATTTTCAAGCCAAAGAGACGAATTTTTTTCGAAGACAGTTGAATTTTGAACAAAAAAGTTTATTTTCAAACCAGAAAGATTACTTTTCTATCATAAAAGATAAATTTATTCAAAGTGACTTATTTTTACCAAAACTATTGAATTTTCGACCAAAAAATACGACTTTATCAAAGTAGTTGAATTTTCAACCTAAAAAGATGCACTTGAAACCAAAGAGTCGATTTTTCCAACACAAAAGATTAAAATTTAACTAATAACAGTTAAATTTTCAAGTCGTAAGATGACTTTTCTACCAAAAAAATGAATTTTCAACCAACAAAGATGATTTTTCTATCAAAAGACAAATTTTAAACAAGTTAAATTAAACGAAAACAAAAAAGACTGTTTAACAAAATAGTTAAATTATCAACTTATTAAGTATGAATATCCAAAACAATTAAATAGTTAAATTTGTATATAAAAACTTTTATTTTGAATAAACAAAAAAAAAAAAACAAATTTTCAATGAAAGAGGTGCATTCTAAAAAAATTAACAAAGTACTTCAACCAAGCAGTTAAACTGACAATCCAAAAAGATTAATTTCTAACCAAATAGTTAAATTTTCAACCAAAATGTGGATTTTTCCATAAAGAAGATTAATGTTCTACCATAAAATACGACTTTTCAACAAATTACCTCAAAATTTTCAAAAAATTTGTTGAATTATGAAGAGAAAAAGTCAAATTATCTACAAAACAGTTGAATTTTTAACCCCAAAAGTTGAAATTTTAACAACAAAAGTTAATTTTCAACTAAAAAAGATGACATTTGAAATATAAACGATGAATTTTTCACGAAAAGAGTAATTTTCATCCAGGCAAATTAAACAAAAAAAAAACGAGTTTTTAACAAAGTAGTTGAAATCTCAACCAAAAAAGCAAATTTTCAACAAAATACATCAATTTGAAATAGTAAAATTTTCTTCCAAATAGTTACATTTCTATAAAATAGTCTCATTTTTAAATAAATATTTAAATTTTCAACAAAATAGTTCTATTTTCAACCCGAAATTATGAATTTCGAAATTAAATTATGAATCTTCAACCAAATAAACATTAATTTTTAACAAAGCAGTTTAAATTTCCACCAGGTAAATAAATTTTTAATCAATAAAGATGAACTCTTAACAAAAATGTAATAGTTAATACTTATACCAAAAAAGATGTTAATTTTTAAATAAAAAACAGTTAAATTTAAACAAAAAATTAAAATTTTCAACAAAACAGTTGAATCCTGAGCCAAACCAGATTATTTTTCAACCGAAAAGTTGCAATTGTAACCACAAAAGATGATTTTCTAACTAAGAAGATTAGTTAAATCTTTAACCAAACAGATGAATTTTCAACAAAAAAAAAATAAATAATTTTCAACAAAGTAGTTCCACTTTCAACAAAGCAGTTAAATTTTCAAACAAAAAAATTAATTTTTAACAAAATAGTTGCATTTTGAACAAAATAAATTAATTTTCAACCAAATAGTAGAACTTTTAACCAAACGACATAAATTCGGATCCAAAAATATATTAGTAGATTTACTGTCTTACATGGGGTACAATTTTTTCTGAAAATTCATCTTTTTAGGTTGAAAATTTAACTATTTTGTTGAAATTCTCCTTTTCTGGGGGTAAAAATGAGTTTTTTTAACTGACAATTGAACTATTTCGTCGAAAATGAACTTTTTTGTAGTCAATTCACCATTTTGGCTTGAAAATTCAACAATTCGGTAGAAAATTTAACTATTTGGTCAAAAATTCTACCTTTTTTGATGAAAATTTTATTTTCTCGTTGAAAATTCGACTTTTTGGTTGAAAATTGGGCCTTCTGGCTTGTAAATTCAATAAGATAATAGAAAATTGAATTATTTGGTAGAAAATTCAACTGTTTCGTCAAAAAATTTGCTTTTCTAAATTGGAAATTATTGTTTTTCAATTAAAATTTATTTATTCCATTTTTGATTACAGAGTGATATTTTTTAGATTAAAAATACGCGTATTTGATTGAAAATTTGTCTTTTTTTAGTTAAATTATACTGTGTTTATTTAAAATTAAAATCTTCGATTGTCGAAATATCATCTATGATGTTTTTTGTAGAAAATTCATCTTTTTAGATTTACAATTCAACTCCTTTGTGGAAAGATGAACTACTTTCTTGAAAATTAATTTTTTTTTGGTTGAAGATTTAAAGTTTATAGTAGAAAATTCACCTCTTTGGTTGAAAATTAAACTACTTTGTTAAAGTTTTCCTTTTTGATGGTAAAAATTGATTTTTCAACTGAAAATATAACTATTTCGTTGAAAATGAAGTTTTTTGTAAAATATCATATTTCCGGGTTAAAAAATCAACGGTTTTGTATAGAGAATTCGACTTTTTGTCTTCGACATTCAACAGTCAGGTAGGAAATTCAAATATATGGTAGGAAATTGAACTATTTTATAGAAGATTCGTTTTTTTTTAATTAAAATTTATTTTTTCAAGTGGAAATTAACAATTCCATTTTTCGTATAAAATTGATTTTTTTTTAGTTCAACAATGTAACTGTTTAGTTCAAACTTACGTAGTTTGTTGAAAATTCGTCTTTTTTTATAGAAAAATAATCTTCTCGGCTGAAAATTCAACTGTTTGGTTAGAAACTATGTCTTTTTTGGTAAAAAAATTTCTTGATTATAATTTTTTGATACAAACTTATGTATTTTGTCGAAAATTTCTTTTTTGGGTGAAAATTAATTTTTTAAATTTAAAATATAACTATTTGATTAAAAATGAACTTTTTTGTTGAAACTACATATTTTTAGGTTGAAAATTCAACTGTTTCGTATAAAAAATTCGCCTTTTTGTCATGAAAATTCAATTGTTTGGTAGAAAATTTAACTATTTTTGTAGATGATTCGTTTTTTTTTTACATTAGAAATTAATTTTTTTCAATAAGAATTTCTCTGTTCCATTCTTGGTTAAAAGTTGATCTTTTCAGTTCAAAAAATCAACTAGTCGGTTCAAAATTTATGTAATTTGTTGAAAATTCTTCATTTTTAGTAGAAAATTTATCTTTTTTTCGTTAAAAATTCAACTATTTGGTTAGAAATTTATGTATTTTGTTCAGAATTTGTCTTTTTTAGTTGAAGATCAATCTTCTTGGTTAAAAATTTATCTTTTTGGTTGAAAATATAATTCTTTGATAGAAAATTCCACACTTTTGTAGAAAGTTCGTCTTTGTAGCTTGAAAATTTCACTATTTCGTTCAAATTTGATTTTTTTTGTATTTTTTTGAGTTAAAAACTATTTTTTCAAATAAAAATTTAACTATTTGATTGAAAATTAAGTTTTTTGTCAAAACTTCATGTTTTTGGGTTGAAAATTCTACTGTTTTGTATAGAAAATTCGTCTTTTAGTCTTGACAATTCAACAGTTTGGTAGAAAATTCAAGTGTTTTGTAGAAGATTCTTTTTTTTAATTGAAAATTTTTTTTCCTGATGAAAATTTAATTACACCGTTTTTGTTTAAAAATTCAACTATTTGGTTAAAAATTCTTTTTTTTTATAGAAAATTAATCTTCTTGATTGAAAATTTATCTTTTTGGTTAAAATTGTAATTGATTGAAAATACAACTTTTTTGTAGAAAGCTCGTCTTTATAACTTTAAAATTCCACTTTTTGTTTTAAAATGTATGTATTTTTGTTATTGAAAATTCGTCTTTTATAGTAGAAAATTAATCTTCTTTGTTGAAAATTCATCCTTTTTAATGGAAAATTCTACATTTTGAATGCAATTTTTTTTCTTTAGTGAGTTCATTTTTTTGGTTCAATTTAACTGTTTCTGATTTAAAATGAAAATCTTTCCTTGGTTAAAATATAAAATATTATTTTTTTCGTGAGTTCATATTTTTTGGTTGAAAATTCGCAACTATTAAAAAAACCATTACAAAAAAATTAATTATAAGGTCTAATAATTATAGGGCTCAAATTCGTCAAAGGAATTAAGAGACTTTGAGTACTTTATGTACCTGATATACAACTATTCACATTTTATATTCGGTTTTTTATATCCTTAAATCACTCAGATTTTAGTATTTTCTACGAAAGAGAATAATTTTCAACCCAAAAAGTTAATATTTTACCAAAAAGACGAATTTTTTCGAAGACAGTTAAATTTTCAACAAAAAAGTTTATTTTTAACCAAAAAGGATTACTTTTCTACGATAAAAGATGAATTTTCGATTCAAAAGGAAGATTTTTTAACAAAATAGTTGAATTTTTTTTATCAAAAGTGAAATCTAACCAAAAAGATTAATTTTCAACAAAAAGGTTCGATTTTCAACAAAAAAGATTGATTTTTCCACCAGAAAGAATAATGTTCTATCAAAAAGAGGAATTTTCAACAAAATACGTCAATTTTAAATAGTTAAATTTTTTTCCAAATAATTAAAGTTTTATAAAATAGTTTTTAACAAAATATTTGATTTTCCAAGCCAAAAAGATTAAATTTTCTATAAAAACAATTCAATTTTAAACCCGAAAATATGAATTTTGAACTTAAATGATGAATCTTTAACCAAACAAAGATACATTTTTAACAAAGTAGTTCAAATTTCAACAAGGTAGTAAAATTTTTAACCAATAAAGACGAATTCTTAACAAAAATGTAATAGTTAATACTTATACCAGAAAATATTTTAATTTTGAAATAAAAAACAGTTAAATTCAACCAAAAAAGTAAAATCTTCAACAAAGCTATAGAATCCTAAATCAAACCAGATCAATTTTCAACTAAAAAGTTGCATTTTTAGCCAAGAATATTAGTTACATTTTTAACCAAACAAATTAATTTTCAACAACAAAAAAATTCATTTTTAACAAAGTAGTTCAATTTTCAACCAAGTGGCTGAATTTTTGACCAAAAAAGATTACTTAATGACAAAATAGTTGCATTTTCAACCAAATAAATTAATTTTCAACCAAATAGTAGAATGTTTAACCAAAGGAGATAAATTCCGAACAAAAAATATAATAGCAGACTTTTCAACCAAAAATAGTGTTTATTTAAGGCTGCGTCTAGTCGCCCCGAAAATTCGGGGCCAGCCAAGCTTATGAAAAACATTGAACTAGCCATCCCGACTTTCGGGACGACGAGACAGTTAATTTAAATAACACGTATGTACCGCAATATTGCTCCGACCCAGGTCTCTGATCAATCTCTCTAGCAAGCACCCCAGGTATAGAGCTTCATAAAGTCACTATGTAAAGCTCTCCACTCGGGTCCATTAGTATCCAAGGACTTTCGTTTCAGGCGTCATTCACTCGACTGACATTAATAATGAAATAAAATTTTCAGGAAGGAGAGGAGCCACTGAAATATGGATTATCGCTCTCGAAAATTGAAACCAATACGAAACCAACCACAGACTCAAAAAAATCAGAATCGGAAATTGATTACACCCCAAATATGAAGGACTTTGTGACATCTATGAAACGATTGATGCTCAATCCAATTTTGACATGTAACAACTTGAGTGCTGTTTTTTATATTCTTGGTGCATCAGTTTATATTACATTCATGTCGAAATATATGGAGGTGTTATTTGGAGTGTCAGCTGCTGGTAGCTCAGTTATATCAGGTACGTGAATCGATTATAAATAGTTTATAGGTACATTGACCTAAAGAGTATATATCTACAAAAACTCTTATCATATGTATTCTGAAGTGATGAGAATGCAAGACTATATTCAGAGTTAAGAATTTTATCCGAATAGTTTTCCATTAATCTTGATTTATCTTTGATGATAAAAAAATGTGTGTAATTATGAATCATTATCTTTCAATTTATCTTGGAAAAATACCAGTATCGTTGATAGATATTACACTTTTTATTTATTTTGTGCGTTGCAATTTATTTCATGGTCTGATGGATTGGACACGGAACTCACAAAAGAAATTCATTTCAATGATTTTTTTTGTTTTTACACTTTATCTTTCTCATGCCAAGATTATAAGTATCAAGTAGTTTGAATAATAAATGTATGCAAAGTTTATAATTTTGTGTAAAGTATAATGGGAAATTTAAATGTAGATCTCTTTGTAATTGAAAAAATAGATAATTTTTACAATTTGGGATTTTTTGGAATTTAACTATATGTCTTCTTTTTTAATCAAGTGTTCTTGAGTTTAAAATTCAAATTCAATTTTCAATTGAAAAATTAATTTCTTGTTCCTAGAACATTATGGGCTTCTATTTGGAGGAACAATTTTCTTAATAATAATAATTTGTATGAGATATTTAGGAAAATTTGAAATGATTTAGTTTATAAATTAAAGATAGATTTAAATTTCTAAAGATTTTCAAATATGTCGAAAAAGAAGCGGGAAGATTTTAAGAGAATTTTTTCTATTTTCCATGATTTAAAACAATTTTAGGAAAACTGAATTGTTTTAAAAAGTATTTCCAAGTATTGGGAGTTTTCAAAAGATTAAAAAATAATTTACATTTCGAGAAGATTTCAAAAAAATTCAAATTTAATGTCGATTTTATAAGATTTTGGAAAAAATGTTGAACCTTTTTAAAGATTTTGATACGTCTCAAGATAATAAAAGAAAATTCTAAGATTCCTGGAAAAATTTAAACAAATTTTTTATTTCGAAAAATTAATTTTACGAGCATATTTAAAAAGATTTCAAAAGATTGCCAAAATCGTAAAAAAAAATAATATGCGAGACTTTAAGGCGATATTTTAATTTTCCAGAATTTGAAAAAGTGGATAAATTCGAATCATTTTAAAATATATTTAAAAGGCTTCAAAACGATTCAACACTAATTGAAATTTGAATAGATTTGAAAAAATTTAAACAATATGTAGAATATCAAGATTTCAAGATACTAAAAATAATTTCTTGAGGTTTTTGAGAACATTTTAAATGACCTTTTACTTAACAAAATTAATTCTCGAAGAAAATTTAAAAGGATATCAAAATATTTCAAAAAATGTCGGAAAAAAATTGAAAGATTTTGAGGCAATTTATTCATTTTTGAAAGATTTTTCAAAGTTTTAGGAACGATTCGAGTCATTTTTTTAAGATATTTAGAAATCTAAGAAGTTTTGAAGCGATTACAAATATTTGAAAACTTTAAAAGATTTCCGAAAATCGATTAAATATTTGTTATTTCTTTCAAACTTCTAAAAGTCCTATTTTTTTTAAACAACTAAAATTTTTCCTAAAATTTTGTACAATCCTGTAAAATAAAAAAATTATACTTTTTCGCCATATATATCTTCAAAAATATTTTTGGACGTTCTCAAGAATCTTAGCAAAATTATATTTATGTAGCCTTAAAAAGAAATAAACCTAAAAAATAAATAGTTATTCGTAATTTTTATTTTGTATGCAAATTTTTTGTCCCCACAAATTATAATTTGGTTCCATTTTTTTTTCTTTTTTGAATGAAAAATCTTTTTTGGTTAACAATTAAACTATTTTGATGAATATTCGTCTTTTTGGTTTGAAAATTCACCCGTTTTGTTAGAAATTTGATCTTTTTGGTTAAAAAACAAGTTTTCGGTTGAAGATTACTGTTTTCGTGGAGAATTCATGCTTCATTGTTTTAGTTGAAAATTCATTTCTTTGATTGAAAAATTAAATATTTTGCTGAAAAATCGTTTATTTTAGTTCATGATTTAACATTTTAGTTGAAAATTCATTTCATTGATCAAAAATTAACTATTTTGCTAAACATTTGTTCTTTTTTATTAAACATTCATTTTTTGCACTAAAAATAAAAATACTACATTTTTCGTTGAGAATTAATTTCTGATTGGTTGAAAATTTAACTACTCGTTGAAAAATTGAACTGCTTTGTTAAACATTTTTTTTTTTTTAAAGAATCATCATTTTAGTTCAAAATTCTTTCTTTGCCGGAAAATTAATCTTCTTGGCTGAGGAGTCATCTATTTTTTTGAAAATTAGCATTTTTTAAATGAATGCAACTGTTTTTTTTCTCGAATTTAAATCTGTTTTGGCTGAAATGCCGATTTTGCATTGAATTTTTTGTTGTTGAGAATTTGTCTTTTTTGTTAAAAATTCGACTATTTGTTTGAAAATTAATTTTTCGTTAAAATTTTGATTTGGCATATCTAAAATCTTCAAAGATGATTAAGAATTTTTCTAGGAATCTTAGGAAAATAATATTTAAGCTTTAAAACAAACAATGATTTCTAAAAATATAATTTGAATGAGTAAACAGAAAAATATGAAACTGTTTCATATTTTATTCAAATTAATTTATATAATTAACTTCTAATGTAAAAATATCACAAAACTAAATATTATTAAGATAATTGAAAAATAATTTTAAAATATTTAAAAATATTTAAAAACATTTCCAAAATCGTCAAAAATAATATACGAGATTTTAATGCTATTTTTTAAATTTTCCAGAAATAAAAAAGAGGATAAATTCAAATCATTTAAAAATATATTTAAAAGGCTTAGAAATGTTGAAACGATTTAAAACTAATTGAAATTTGAATAGATTTCAAAAAATTCAAAACAATATGTAGATTATCAAGATTTCAGGATACTAAAAATAATTCCTTAAGGTCTCCGGCAAAAATTTTAAATTACATTTTGTTTAAAAAAATTAATCCCCGAAGAAAATTTAAAAAGATATCAAAATATTTCAAAAAATGTCGGAAAAAATTTGGAAGATTTAGAGGCAATTTATTAATTTGTGAAAGATTTTTCAAAGTTTTAGGAACGATTCGAGTCAGTTTTTGAAGATATTTCGAAATTGAAGAAGTTTTGTAGAGATCACAAATATTTTAAAACTTTAAAAGATTTCTCAAAATTGATTAAATATTTTTCATTTCTTTAAACTCCTAAAAGTCCTGAATGTTTTTTAAATTGATTAAAAATTTTCCTAAAATTCTGTACAATCCTGTGGAATAAAAAAATTATACTTTTTGGCCATATATATCTTCAACAATATTTTTGAACTTTCTCAAGAATCTTAGAAAAATTATATTTATATAGCATTGGAAACAAATAAACCTAAGAAATAAATAGTTATTCGTAATTTTTATTTTGTATGAAAAATCTGTTTTGGTTGAAATTCCGATTTTGCATTGAATTTTTGTTGCTGAGAATCTGTCTTTTTTGTTAAAAATTCGACTATTTGTTTGAAAATTAACCTTTTTGTTGAAATTTTGATTTGACATACCTAAAATCTTCAAAAATGATTCGGAATTTTTCTATGAATCTTAGAAAAATAATATTTAAGCTTTAAAATGAATAATGATTTCTAAACATATAATTTCAATAAATAAACAGAAATATATCAAACTAATTCATATTTTATTCAAATTAATTTATATAATTAACTTCTAATGTAAAAATATCACAAAACTAAATATTATTCAAATAATTAAGACATTGTATTTTTTTAATGAAAATAAATATTATATACAAAATAAAATCGGAGAAAAAATTAATAAAACGAAAATTGTATTCTGGTTTATGATTTATATCAAAAGATTGTCATTAAATACAAAAAATTATAATTATGAAATAAGAGCGCACTTTTTTATCTTGCAAATAATTATTTTTACACTTATTGTAATTAATATTAATAAAAAAATTTTTCATTTCGATCAGAAATAGGTTTTTTATATTCAATTCAATATCGAAAAATTCAAAATTTCTGATTTTTACCCATATATGTATGAACTACAACAAACATTGTAGATTATTTTTAAAGAATTCTAGAATACAAAATTAAGTTTTCCTTAAAAGTTTATATGGATTTTTCAATTTGCCTAAATGTTACAATATTTTGGAATTTTTGTGACTTATCTAGAGGCTTTTAAATGTTATAGAGTATTCTGGAATTTTATAGAACATTCTGAAAGTTTCTAGAATGTTCCAGAATGTATAAATTTTTATGCAATTTTCTGGATCCGAATGTTCTTGAATTTTCTGGAAAATATTTTTATTTCTAAAATTTACTCTTAATCATCTAATGTTCGTGTCTTTTTTTATTTTTATAATCCTATAGAAATTTAGGAATTCTCTCAACCTTTCTAAAATATTCTGTAATGTTCGCGACTTTTTTAGAGTATTCTGGAATTTTATTGGAATATTCTGAACTTTTTTGGAATATCCTGCGGTGGGGGGATTATGTAATTTTTGCACTCTCGTTTCCACTTTTTTGAAATGTATGTTGGTTCTTTTTTTTAAATTGTTTGAGCAATTGAATTTTCAAAAAAAATATAAATAAATAATAGGAAAAGCGACGTGAATTTCAAAAAAGTGAAAATGAAAAAGTGACATAATGTCCTTACTTGATGATTTTTTAACATATGACAATATTTTTATTTGTTACAGGACCTATTACCTTGATAGGTATGGCAGTAGGCTTTTTAGTATCAGGAGTAGTAATTAGTAAATATAAACCTGGACCAAGAAAATTACTCGGTTGGAATGTCATTATCGGAATAGCTTATGTTTTGGGCGAAACAGGTTTCTTATTCTTGAGTTGTCCTGGTACTGCCATTCAAGGCATTGACCCTACTTCGATGCAGTAAGTTAAATTTCTCATTTTAATTTTGCAAATAGTGTTTTTAACCTACATTTTCAAATTATAAACTGAGAATTCATTAAAAAAAATCACGCGATTCCTAATTTTATTTATTAGAAACAATATGATTTACTATACCAAAATAATATTGAAGAAGAATATTTTTTGAATTAAAATTTTTACTGACAACAAAAATTTATATTTTATTCCTATTCTATTTCTAAGTCATGCTCGTTTATATGCACATTTAAATCTGAGCTTTCGGAAAAATTTCCTAGATTTTTTGTTAGAAAATTTATTAAGTTTGTAGGTAAAGAAAGAATTTGCAGAAACATAGAGATTTATAGCCCAATACAGGAAAATTGATTCATTATTTTAGATTAAAACTAATTTCTTTTGTTGAAATTCTTTTTTACAATAATTTTTTTATCAGGTTGAAAATTTAATTAGTTTCTTGAATATTCAACAATTTGGTTAAAAAGTCTTTCTTTTTGGTTGAAAATTCGCCATTTTGAGTTAAAAGTTCAAGAATTTGGTTGAAAATATAATTTTTTGGGGAAAGTTCATATTTACGGGTTGAAAATTTAACAATTTTGAAAAAAATTCTCCTCTATGGCTTCAAAGTTCAACAATTTGGCCTAATTATTTTATCTGTCTGGAATGAAAATTTTCCATGGTTGAAAATTCAATTAATTTGTAGAAAACTTGTATTTTGGGTTTCAAATTCAACTATTTCGCAGAAAATTCTACTATATGGTTAAAAATTCATATTTCCTTGAAAAAATTCATATTTTCAGGAAAGTCAAAGAATGAATAAAAAAAAATCATTCAATTATAATTTAGATGTTTCATCTTGACTGAAGAATCTTTCTTGGTTGAAAATTCGTCTTTTTGCATTGAAAATTCATGTACCTTTGTTGGAAATTTTTTTTTTTTTGGTTCAAAATGCAACTGTTAGTTTGAAAATTATTATTTTTTTTTGTTAAGCCTTCATCTATTTTGTTGTAAATTTATATTTTTGATTGAATCCAATTGTTTTTGACTTACAATTAAAATATTTTTTTAGTTGAAATATCAATTATTACATTTTTTGTTGAGAATTCATCTTTTTAGTTTGAAGATTCAGCTAATTGGTGGAAAGTTGAAATTTTTTGTTGACAATTTATTTTGCTGTTTGGTTGAAGATCCATCGTTTTAGTAAAAAATTCATCTCTGTGTCAGAAAATTCGTTCTTTTTTTTTGGTAAAACATGAACTTATTAAACTGAAGATTCACCTATTTCATTTTTTGTTGAGAATTTATATGTTTAAATTGAAAATTCGACTGTTTGAAAATTCAAGTAGCCAGCGAAAATTTAAACTTCTTCAATTGGTTTAATTTAATTCAATTTTTGGTTGAAAATTGAAACATTTTGTTGAAAATTCGTTTTGTTTTGTTGAAAATTAATGTTCTCAAATTGAAAATTTCATTATTCCTGTTTTGATTCAAAATTTATTTTTTCTAGATGAAATTTTACATAGCTTGTTCATGATTTATCCTTTTTAGTTAAACATTTCAGTATTTTGTAGAAAATATTTTGTTGTTGTAAAATTGAAATTTAACTATTACAGTTGAAGGTTCATCATTGTAAATGAAAATTCAGCTTGTTTGGTCGAAATTTTCTATCTTTGATTAAAAATCAAATAATTTTTGGTTGAAATTTAATTCTTTTTGGTTGAAATTAAAAAGGATTATTGAAAATTTAGCTATTTGGTAGGTTTAAAATTTAACTGTCTTATAGAAAATTCATTTTTTTGTTTGTTAAATTCAACTGTTTTTAATTTAAAATTAAAATTATTTTTTTGAAATATTAACATTACATTTTTCTTTGAGAATTGATCTTTTTTATTGCAATTTAAACTACTTGGTTAAGAGTTGAACTGCTTTGCGGAAAATTAATTTTGTTGGTTAAAGATTCATCACTTTAGTTGAAAATTCATCTCTTTGGTTGAACATAGAACTATTTTGTTGACATTTTTTTTTATTATTGTTGAAAATTAATCTTTTTCAGCAGAGAACTCAACGTCTTTTGAAACATTTTCTATTGATCCTAGGAATTTGCAAATATTCCAGAATTGGAATTTGCAACTAGATACATCTGAAGAAACACTTTTGGCAAGAAAAAGTTATTGGTCAAAGCCATAGAGATTTTTAGTCCAGTATAGAAAAATTGGAATTATTTTCCCCCACTAAAATTCAAAATTTCCTAAACAAATTAGATATTTTATAAATATAATGTCCACAAAAGTGGATCATTTTGATACGAAGTTGATAATTAGAATCATAAGCAACAGCATGATATCCTGGGCTTTACTGCGTGACTACCTATAATGAAAAAATATTTCTTTTCAAGAATAAATCTGGATTTCCCCTGCAACGTAGATTGCGGATGTGAACATGTAAAATATTCTCCAGTTTGTCATGAACCATCAATGACAACCTTTTTTTCTGCTTGTCATGCTGGATGCAAAACAGTTCTTCCAACCGGAGGATTTGGAAACTGCAGTTGCATCACTGATCAAATTAGTATTGAAAGTTCTCTCTACGAATCAGGAGTCGGCGTTTCTCCACTGATGGATAAGGAAGTTTATTTGACAACAAATATTTTAGACAAAGTGAAGTCGGGAGCATGCAAGAGTGATTGTAAAGGACCCTACTTGATATTAACTATCATCATGTGTCTGATGCAGCTGCTCACATGTTCTGGAAAAATTGGAAATGTTTTAGTAAATTATCGAAGTGTCGATGATAGAGACAAGTCCTTTGCTCAGGGAATAACTTTGATGATGGTCTCGCTTTTTGCTCTGATCCCAGGTCCCATCATCTATGGGGCTTTGATAGACTCCACTTGCCTTGTGTGGGATGATGCTTGCGGCATCAAGGGAAATTGTTGGGTTTATGACCCAGATAAGTTTCGGAACTACATTAACAGCACAGCAATATGTGAGTTTATATGAATCTTAATTGATGAATCAGTCATCAGTGTTGGAATTTTTAATTTAAATCGATTTAATTGAGCATTGTTGTTAAAGGAAGATTTAAAATTATTATTCATTATTTTAACTCGGTTCGAAATGTTTCAATATTCTACTCAACAAATCTGGTTTCACCAAAAATTTTGTATTCTAGTTCAAACAATATTCAGAGTTTTATTTGGTAAATTTTCATTCAGAGTTAACATAAGTTTCATTTAAAAATATTTTTATTCATTTATGTTCTTCAAAATTTTCTATATACAAGGGAAACCTACATGCTTCGGATATTTGTCTGAATCATACTCCCGGTTAGATCAGGCAATCATTATCAGGCAAAAATTAGATCATTGCAATTTACTATTAAATTCACTTAAATCAAGACAAAATATTTACTTTTAACATATGTTTTCATATGAAAAAGTTGGGTCTTTCAATATTTACTACCTTTACTTCGAGAAAATTTCTCTTTACAGAAAATTCTCATCTTTTTCATTCGATTGAATATTTTGGTTATTATTATTTTTATATGAGTTAGTCGATAAATGACGTAACTCTTTTTTAGACAATTTTTGGACCCTTGACCTATGACCGCCCCCCCCCATTGCTATGGAACTTACAGTTATCAGATTTTTTCACTATAATAATAAAAATAAAATGTTTCTGATTTACCAAGAAAAAAAAACTTTACCCATGTTATGATATTCTATCAGGATAAGCCATGATTTTTTTCAATTTTTTGGGATTTTGTGATATTTCGAAAGTTTTTAAATTTTCCGAAATCAAATTTGTTTTTTATGTATACAGAAATTATTTCAAATTTTTTATATGCAACTATGACATTCTGTAAAATTAAAAAAAAAACTAAGAACCGAACGAACAAATTTGGACAATACACTCTTGAAAAAATGGAGACATTTGAGAGTGTTGTTCAAATTTGATAGTTTAATTCTTGTTTTTTTTCTTTTAATTTCGAAGAATTTTGTAGTTAAACTTCTATTTTGAACGTTAAAGGAAAGTATAAATTTTGATTTATTCTGATTTTAATTTCCTAAATTTGAATTTTGTACATGTCCAGTTTTTGATAAAAAATGATACAATAAAATCATACTTCAGAAGAAATTATTTAGGATCAAGTGAGAATTTTTTGGAATATCGATAAAAATATTACAATTTTTTGAATTTGGTTCACGCAACACTTACTTTAAATTTATTTAAAAAAATCATATCTTTTATCGCTTCGTTTACAGAAACTTATCTTTACTTTTTTAAATAAAGAAAATACAACATTTAATAATGCTAATGTTGCATTTTTTGACTATTTTTAAGTGGCCTAAGAACTAAGTAAAAATTTTCAAGTAAAAAAAAATTGTGTTTTTTCCGTTCGAAAATAACTAATTTCATGACAAATACAAAATTAAGCTTAATTCTTATTATTATTTCAAAAAATTCTAATAAAAATGTGATTTTATTTTTTATCGAAAAAAAATACAAAATTCGCAATAATTTTTGAAGCCATAGAATTTTTTTTCAATTTTCACTTTACCTTCTCATATTATTTTACTTTCTTTAAAATTATTACATTTACAAAAATTGTACGAATATTCAAATATATAGAAATAGTAAAATAAAATTATATAACAGTAGAATATAAATAAAATACATGTTCTATTATTATTATTTTTCATTAACAATTTTTTTCACATTTCATCATTTATTTGTTTTATTTTTTCAAAGAATTTGCAACTGGAACCAGCCTCGCTTATCAAAAACAAAATTTTTTATTACTAATTCAGAAAAAACTTAAAAATTGACATTATTTATTGATTTTATTCATCGTTTATGTTATTCAAAAAATTATATATACAAGGGGAACCTACCCACCTCAGAATTTTGTTTGGAATCATACTCCCGGTTAGATCAGGCAGTAGCGCTTCGAATTTGTTACCAGAAAGTCCGGGCTCGATTCCTGCTGTCGGCATTTCTTGCAAATTTCTTGTTTCATTCAAAAATTTTTTTTATTGCAATCGATTATTAAATTTACCTCAATCAAGACAAAATATTTATATCCATTTTTTGATATGAAGATGTTATTAACATTTAAAGATGTTAACATCAGAGTTTATAAATGTTTAATTAATAAATATTCTGATGTTGAAACGATTACATCGGACAAATAGTTTTTGAAGACAAAAAAATCTGCATCAGCCCGGATTTGAGCCGAGAACGTCATATCTTTCAAATATTAATTATATTAAACCCAAGTTTATAAAAAATGGTACATTTTTCGCAGTGGAGGAATACGTATAGTATTTCCCTGTAAAAAGGTAGCTATGAAGTACAAGAAAGGATCTCTGAGGTTTCGGTGGCGTAATTAGTCAAACGCTCTACTCATGGAAAGTGGCGTTCCCGGTTCAAATCCGAGCGAAGGCAGATTTTTTTTTGTTCTTCAAAAATTATTCATCCAAAGTAATCATTTCAACATCAAAATTTGTATTAATTATATATTATTTATTAGTATTTTTATATGGGATCGTCCATATTTAATTATTTAAAATAATAAATTACTTATTTAAATATCTAATTTTTATAATTCCAGGTTTCACCATCCTAGGAGTCTTATTTGACGTCGGAGTGTGGTACCTAGGTAAAAATCTGGAACTTTATGGAGCAGAAGACATGCGTCAAGACTTCGTAAAATCTTTATCCATAGAACCAAATAGTAAATCAGAGATCGATAAAAATGAGAATTCGACAGACAAAAATTCTAATGTGAATAATTCTAAAGAATCTTAAATGATTTTTTTATATGATTTTCATTTGATTTCGCTTCTGCATTTTTTTTGGGTAAAATTTCAAGTTGCTTATATTATTTATTTACTCTTATTTTAACGTAACAGGATTTTAAATTCCTCATTCTCTTATTACTGTAACTATTTCGATGAGGGATTTCTCAGTACAAACCTAATATTTTGTGAAAAAATATTTTTATAGTTAGATAAATAATTATTGACATAAGTGTGTAAATAATAAATTTGCAATATTGTATGATGTATTTTAGGCGGACACAAATTGTAAGGAGATCATTTCATTTTCAATGCCTTTTCAGACCTGTGATTTTCGTATAATTTTTTTTGTAATCATAATTCATTATTTTAATTAATAGACGTTAATGTAGAAATAAGTTTTTATTTCGAAAAATGTGTGTTGAAATAAAAATTATATTGATTAAAGATGCAGCTTTTCATTTATGTATTAGAATCTATGTAAGCCCAAAACAGAATAATTTTTCTCGTAGAAAAATTTGGTAGGATTGCAATTTTGAAAATAAGTTTTTTTATTTATTTTTTTTTTAATTTTATTAAATAAAAATGTAACTAATTAACTTTTGTTTGAAAATTGATCGTTTTTAAGTTAAAATGAACTATTGAATTGTTAGTTGAGATTTCATCTCTTTTGGTTGAAAATTCCACTATTTCGTAGAAAGTTGAACTACTTTGTTAAACATCAATTTTATAAATTGAAATATTTTTTTGTAATTCATTTTTTTTTGTTTAAAAATTAATTTGTCTCTAATGAAAACGTAACTATTCCATTTTTTGTTAATAATTGATCGTTTTTAGTTGAAAATCCAACTATTTGGCTGAAAATTGATGTATTTTGTAGTAAATTCGTCTTTTTTGGTAGAAAATTAATCTTCTGGAAATGAAGATTCAACTACTTGTTGAAAAGTTTAACTACTTTGTTGAAAATTCAACTTTTTGGTAGAAAATGAATCTCTTTTGGTAAAAAATTAATATTTTAAAATGAAAATTCAAATATTTTGTTCAAAAATTTTCCCTTTCGCTTGAAAGTTGATCTGGTTGTAAATGCAACTTTTCGGTTGATAATATTTTGTTGTTGCAAATTCAACTATTTGGTTAAAAATTAATCTTTACAGGTTGAAAATTGAACGATTTTGTTAAAAAATTTTTTTTCAAAAATTCATAATTTCTGTTGAAATATTCTTCCTCTTGATGGAAAATTTATCTGTTTCAGTAGAAAAGTTCTTGATTGATCGGACATTCATCTTTTTTTGTTTGAAAATTCAACTAATTGGTTAAAATTTAACTACTTTATTAAAAATCCATTTTATTGGTTGAAGATTTACGTTTCTTTTTTAAATTCGTTCTGCTTTGCTTGAAAATATATTTTTTTACCTGCAAATTGTTCTAGTCCAGTTTTTAAAAATCTCTCTTGGCTGAAAAATCTTTCTTTATTGAAATTTCAAATCTTTCTTTGAAAAATCATCTTTCTGGTTTTAAAATTGATCTTTTGTGGTAGAAATGTGATTATTTTTGATTAAAAATAATCTGTTTACTAATTTGTTAAAATTGGTCTCTTTTTTTGGTTGAATTCAAATGCTTTTAATTTGAAATTATAATCTTTTTCGGTAAAATATCAACGATTATATTTTTCGTTGAAAATTAATATTTTTTATTGAAAATTCAACTACTTGGGTGAACTTCTGTATTAAAAAGTCATATTTCCGTCAAACATTCATAATATTAATTGAAAATTCAACTATTTAAATAAATTTAACTGTTTTGTTGAATATTCGTATATTTGGATAGAAAATTCTTCGCTTTGTACTAATAATTCAATTTTTTCTGAAAAATACATCTTTGTAGGTTGAAAATTCAACTATTTGGTTAGAAATTTAACTATTTTGTTAAAAATTCCTCTCTTTTGCTAGGAAGTTCAACTATCTGGTTGAAAATGCAAATTGTTTGGACTAAAATTAAATGTTTTGTTTTTGTTGAAAATTCAACTTTTTGGTTGAAAATTCATCTCTTATCGTAAAAAATTAATCTTTTTTGATTGAAAATTCAACTATTTTCTTGGAAAATGCAATATATTTCGATTTAAAATCTTACGCGTTTCATATTGATTTCAATATGGTACATATACATAAATTTTATTTATTCCCCTATTTTCGTAAAAAATCACCCTATCTTTCCTATTTTGGGATTTAGCATATTGGACTATGAAGTCTGTTAATAGCATACGATATTTTTTATAACAAATAGATGATTTCAGACATTTCTCGAAATACAGTCATGATTTTAGTCCATAATAGTTTTTGAATAAAGATGCATGAAATTTATGTTAACATATTCCAAATTATCAAATATTTAATAAAAAATTTCCGGGAATTTTTGGTAATTTTCGGTATCTTTAGAGGTGATTTATGGTAACTTACCATAAATTTGCCAAAATTCAATTAAAAAATTACTATAACTTTTCGGCCATTTCGAAAATTTTTGGTCGTGTATGGTAATTTTACCGGCAAATATGGTGAATTACCATAAATTACCCAAAATTTATTCAAACCAATTTCCATAAATTTCCGGAAATGTATGCAAACTTTCGGCCATACATGGTTATTTTACCGGTAAATATGGTAAATTACTCAATATTAATTTTTTTTAATTTCCATAAATTTCCGGAAATTCATGAAATTGTTTGGTCATTCATGGTAATTTCACCGGTATATATGGTAAATTACCATAAATTACCCCAAATTCATTTGTAAAAATTTCCACAAATTTACGGAAATTTATGGAAATTTTCGGTAATTTATGGTGATTTTATAATTAAATATAGTAACTCTCCATAAATTGCCAAAAATTCATTTTTAAAAATTTCCATAAATTTCTGAAAATTTTCAGTAATTTACGGTGATTTACGGTAATTTGATCATGGTAAATTTCCATAAATAACCGCAAAAATCTGTTATTTGGAACCAAAATTTCCTCACAGGTTTTACGGTGATTGGACTAACAATCGTAAAATGCTAGCTCATAGATGTATAATTTTCATTATTCACCTCTAACATCACTTTTTAGTCCCTAGGGAGTAAAAAGTACTTTTGACTCCCTAGGGAGTAAAAAGTAGAGCTTTTGCCCCGCTTCATAGGCGTCGAAAAGGGCTGAAATCATGCATGTATCATAAAAAATATTTTATTTGCATCTTTTCCGTTTTATTTTAGGCGTTCATCAAATGAAATCGAAGAAAAAATTGTAAGTAAAATTTTGTTCTGAAATTCAAAGAATCAATTATTTTATTGTTTAGTCTCACTACTATACTAATAATGTACAAAAATCTTCTTTTCTATACTTGATTGACCTTTTGATGCCTAGCGTATTAGACATTAAAAAAACAACAATTTATATTCAGGTAGTGTCTATTAGGGTGGTCCATAAATGCATTGGAAACATTTTTTTGTAAATTTTTATCGGGATACCCCCCAAATTTGTTCAAATCCACCCAAAAATAAATTCATTTTTTTCGTTTTGGAAAAAAATTATATTTAGGGGTGCCGCAAGCCCCATGAAGTTTAACATGTTTTCCCATAAGAAAAAAACACGTTCTTGTAAATCTTATTCAGAATCCTCAATATTATCTGAATCGAGTTGACACTCAACATTTCTCTTCACAATCAGCCATAGAATACGAATTAAATATCACTTTTCAAATATCACCCCCATAAGTCTGTTTCATAGGGTCCCAAAGAAACCCCATAAGTGAAAAAATAG
>JAABKJ010006012.1:0-22404 GCA_011634705.1 Andricus grossulariae | reverse complement strand
AGGTCAGGTAACCTTCTTCTGTCAAGCTTAAAGTACTTATTTTAGAATACAGGTAAATATCTGGAGAGTTGCTAAGTCATAAAATATCGTTTAGAAGCGCCTACCTGAGCTCTTCGGTGACCTGGACCTATAGACAGTTATCCGAATCCCTTTAATTGCTTTATTAATGGTAACCCTAACATTCGTCACTTTCGTCCTCGAAGTTTTTGTCTAAAACTTGAGAGCATTTCTCTTTACTAAGAATTTTAAGTTTTATGAAGCACATTTTCTTTCCAAAAATGTATTTCATATTTTGTTGAAATTTATAAACATTGCGTAACTTTTTGAAAATAGTAATGAAGTACCCAATTGCACAGAGCCAAAGGATTCCGGTGAAATATACAAAAAAATACATGCATTTGAAGTTGGACAGTACTTTTCCCCATGTTTATTGCATAAGAAACTTTGAGTGATTTTTGAAGAAAAAAAACCACCAAGAGTAAATAAGCACCACCCTTTTGATTTGGTCAGTGGCTGATGCCGCAAAGATTGGGACAAAACGCAAGAAAAAGTTGAAAAAAAAGCATATGGATGTGTACAGGTACGCAATAAGGTTGCTCAATGTAAACAGGTACCCTTCCATTTTTTATTTTTGATTCCCCTGGTGTAAATTGAGATTTAATTCGCACTCATTGTGGAAAAACGCAGATAAAATTAGAAAAAATACTATATTAGAGCAAATTCGGATTAAATCGGATAAATTGTTATTTGCAGGAAGCTTGAAAATGTTTTTAAAATAATTATAGATGTTTTATATTATTATATTTACCAATAGAATTAAGAATAACGGCCAAGATTAAGACTTTGGTATAAACATTCCTCATCTTTTCTCATTAGAGGACAAACTATAGTCAAAGTGTAGCTGATAAGTATTCTCCAAAATTCGAAGGCACTGTTTACTCTTAGTGAAGGAGCATGTTCATTAATTAGACTAATTAGTACCTCAAGCTTGTTTTTCTTAGATTATCTTTAGAGATTATCGTTATACGAGATTGTACTTACATTTCATACGTCACTTTGAAGGAAAAAACATTGTTTACTAAGTTCCTTGAAACTAACTTACCAGTTAAATTAATGAAATATAACAATTTTGATATAATAATAAAAATAACTTCAATTAGCTGTAATATGAAATTTTGAAATTCTCACACATACAAAAAGTTATACTATCGCTTTGGCCGGAAAATACATTCCAAATGTCGGTTCCATTTTTGGCATTCTCAATTCTACAATGACAAATAAATATATCAATACGCAAAAACAACCTACCTAAAAAAATACAACTTTTGTAGTAGTTGTAAGGAAATGTCGTTCAGTTTTGAAAGTTTCAATACAGAATTTATTTTAAATCGGGGACCCCATGTTCAAGTCATAAAATCATTTGCAACTTATATATGTTACTTCTTTAAGGTTTTGGAGTTCCACATAACCTGTACCAAACATCTTTTTGGTCGATTTTTGAGGTCTAATTCATATCGGCATAACTTTAAAATAGTATATATCCGAGAAAATTCTTGACACAATGAACCACTCGTAATTTAATATAAATGAAATCTTGCCTTCAGTGATTAAATATTGGCGTAAATAAATATTGCGTGATGAAGTCTTTGACATTTTGATAAATAAAATAGTTTTCCAGGAAAATGGGACAGACAAATTTTTTACGACTTACTCCAGCTCTTGTTTTCGATCTGAGTATACTTTCAGTCATTCCTGGAACTCAAATATTTTATTTATCTTGTGAAACACAAACTTTATGGAAAGCATTATGGCTGGGGACGAATGTGGTAAACAAGATCACTTAATTGACATTCATCCACTTGTATGATATGTATATTATATAACTATAAGATTTGTTTACACACACAAATTCTTACCGATATTTCAGTTGACTCCGCTATATGGGAGGTGAACCCAAGTCCCATTCCTGAAGTTCCTGATGTTAGGGAATTTGAAGTTGCACCAGAAGACATTCCTTTTGTTGACATCAGGGGAGGCAGTGGTCACTTATGTTCAGTCGAGGGTCCTATAAATCTTATAGCAAAGGATCATTGCATCTATGCATGGAAGAACAATAGTGTCCTTCGCCTGATGTTTGATTCTCGAGGCGAGCTAATTGTATAAAGTTCAGAAACCGGTGGGATCCAACAGATGACGCCTGAAATTGTGGAGCAATTTCTCCGATTTAAAATTTTTCGAATTGCAGGAAAACCTGTCTGTTATTAGCTTCTTATTTCAAATAAAGACAGATTTAACTAGATTAAATTTCTGCAAAGATATAAACTCGAGATGCATTTCGTGTATACTAACTACTCTGTCTAGCAAGAGGTTTTGTTGTGGAGGATGGTTGTGGATATTCGATGATACCGAATATCCACATCCAATTTAAACTGTTACTAAAGAAAAAAATTTTCAGGTATCAAATTTAAAGCATTCTGTACTGGTTTTCATTTACTTGAGCAATATATAATATTGCATCGGTAAGCTAACTTTGTATGCCAGCTCTACCTTTTCGAAATCTGCTTTAGCAAGAGTGAGGCTTTTATCGTAAACTTCGCCCATTCTTAGCCTTTAAAGCAAATATTATCTTCCAGTTAATAATTTTGTGGTATTAGTCATGCCCTTCATGAGCGTGCGACTCGTAAATTTGAGCGCGCCTACGGAGCTGTTTTAGATCCCAGTTTTTGTATGCATCTCCATAATCTTCTATGTAATGAAGCATAGTTGAAGATTAAATTGCTCAAAGTTCTGTAGGCTTTGAGTTACACATTCTCATCGTGGCACTCACGCTTCGAGCTCGATTTGCGATAGACATTTTTAAAGCTATATTTATTTTCTGAGCTGCCTTACAGCAAAAAAGTTACAATCCTTTCTTCAGACATAAAACAAAAACTCCTACAAGTCTTACTTAAGACTTTTTACGTATCTCGCGTCTTTTGGCTTGATTTTGTCTGTCACGAGGAAGACGCCTGACAATAGAATTAGGTCTGCCAGATAAATAAAAAGGTCTGCATTCAGGAATGTCAGGAATACCAGCAGTATATTTTCCAGGTGGAAATACACGACTGGCCCAGTACTGGCCCAGTAAAGATGCACAGTACTGGGACTCCGGCAATCTGTCCTAGGCCAATACTGGGCAAGTCGTGAATTCCACCTGGGGAATGTACTCCTGGTATTCCTAAAATTCCTGGATGGAAATTTTTCCCCGTAAAATTTATTTAGGAACACATAGAACATAGATTGGAGCAAATCAGATAACGTATGTATAGCAATTGCTAATTGCAATGCTTATTGCAGGCAGCAGTATTTCTATATGGAATTTATGACTATGGATAGTTTTTGCTGCCTCAATGAATTCCACTACATGTTTGTATAAAAGCGCATTACTCTCTGTGCACACACATTTTCAGCAAAACTTTTCTAGAAACCTTTCAGAATAATGTTCTCTGACAATTGTTGGTTAAGCGATTAAGAAGTTTCACAGAGCTAACTTCCCTCAATACCATTAATCTTATCTCACAATATTGCCACAAGTTATTCAATGTTCATGATGTACATACATACGTGTAAGTACACTGAAACGAAATTTAATGATCTATTTCTTCTGGCAGATTTGAGATCAATATGAGACGCTTACACCGAAGCCGAAAATATTTTTGTTATTCGAGAACGTGGACCTTCTTATTCAACCGAAAGACTTCGTTCCCCTATAAGGTGCTTTCCTCATGCCAGATGACCTACCCCTGTACTATTACAGTAAATATTATTAAGAAACACATAAACAATAGAGTGGGGCATAACAGAGAACTTATGTTGCTAATGGGAATGAAAAAGCTAAAAATAAAAAATATGGTATTTATGCCATTCCTGGATGCGGACCTTCTTATGCTTCTTGGAGACCTTATTTTCCTGCAAGGGCTCCTTGTGCCAGACCAAAAATGGCAGGTACCTATGTATATTTACCAACCGGGAATAAACGAACAATCAACATTAAGTGATGAGGTTTTCCCAATTTTGCAGGAGAATATTTGGATTCTTTGTGAATTATATTGTAAAGGTCTAGGACAGTCAAGTCGGCTTCTGGTACTATCAGTTGTTTTTCCTTTTACACATATTATTTTCACGCAAATCAACGTTAATTAATATTTATAATGATTTTGGGGGTTTTCAAGGTTTCAGGGCCATGGTTTGTGCCTTTTTTTAAATGAAACAATAATACGCATTAATTTTTTCACCAAATTTAACAAGTTTAGGGAGTGCGTGATCAAAACAAAAAACATTGAATTTTTAGGACACGCTACTGTGTGTCTATAAGTTATATCGATAACTTATAATATGCTAACTTTTTATTATTATTGCTTTATTGTCACCCAATATATTTTTTACTTCAAGGCAAAAATAGCAATAAATTAATCTTTCTTCATCAAACAAGGAAAATTATGAATCTATTTCATTCAACTAATTCCTTTGCTTAAGAAACATGTCCATCTATAAATTTTCTACCATTCGCACTTGGCTTCATTTTTCGTGTTTTTGTTGGGATTATAATAATTTATTTAGTCAAAATAAAAAATTCACTCATAGTAATAATTGTTTCTGACAACATTGCAATAAAATTATGACCTACAGTCAAATTTTTTTAAAGCATTTTTTGTTAATATTCTATTTTGGAGTCTGCGGATCATTACCGAACGTAATATAAAGGAATTATAATAAATTTATGTAGCAAAACATACATATTTTCTCTACTTTATATTACGTTCTCAAATCTTTTAATGGGCCGTTTTAGCGAAATTGGGCAATAATTTTTATACTAGAAATATACATAAGGAAGATAAATAGAATCTCGTACGATAATAGTCGTTATCTCTTAACATAATGTCAGGAGGGCTCACTGTCAACTACAGATTTTGCTCTAATTAGAAAACATGAGGATTGCTCATACTCTGGTCTTGTTCCTAGCTATTATTTTTGAGTCTGCTGGTAAATATAATACCGTAATACATCTATAACATTGTTTTAAATATATTTTTCAGCTTTCCGCAAACGTGCCAAGATGGTACAGTCCCATCTGTGTACTTTGAAATTTAGATATTAGGAAATGGAAAAATTTCGTAAACTGTTAAACTAGGCAACCAATCATTTTCTGATCAACTCGAAATTCATAAGAGAATTATACGCTTTAACATCCCATAGAAATCACAATCCAAGGAACGCTTGTCTGAATTTTCCTCAAGGGCTGTTGGGATTCTTTTTCATCCCTTAATTAAGAAGATCAAAGAATGTCAAGAATCATCCAAGATTTCTCGAATAACTCAATACAGGTGTAATAAGTTCCTAAAACAAAAATAAATCCTCTATTTCTTTTTGCAGAATTAAGTTCACAGTCCGGTAGTAACCCAAATGGCGATAGGCCTGATAGTCCACGCCCGGCTCGTTACCTCCCTTCTTCGTCTTTTTCTCGGCACATACCTCATTCTTCTGCCGAGCCCGATCCACCTCTACATGCCAGGTCCAGGTCTCCTCCTGCCGAGCCTCCTGTTGCTAGTACTCCTGATTATCAGATACTTGGATATGGAATTGGGCAAATTGGACTTATTCGGCTTATTCCCTTTAGTAATCCATACCGGCGATTCGAATTTCGAAGATACACTTTTAATCCCGATTCGCCACTTCTACGCCATTTAAGAATAAACGACAATGAGCCAATGACAATCCAAGAACAGATTGTATTAACAACATCTAATGGTGACATTTTTGGAATATGCAGTAGGGGTATGCTTATTGGTATATATAATCCTAGAGGACAACCACGCCGGGTGAAAATAAATATAGGCAGTGGTGAGGTTACGTACTTGACCTCAGTCGAAATTGCAGAAGTACCAGTAGGCCCCCGCCGGCCCATAAATCGGAATTTTCGTGAAGTAGTTGTAAACCACGATTCTCTACAGCTAAGCCAATAATCTATTCAGAAAATAATATAAAAAGTATGCTTTTGAAGTATATTAAATCAGATTTTACGAAGATACATTCGTTATCGAAATGTGATACCTAACTTTGGAAACAACATATTGTTATAACAAATAAATACCATTTTAATCCTCTGAGCTATTTTTGGTCTTTTGTTCTTTTGTTCAAGTTAATGATAAGATCTATATAAATTTCATTTAATAATATTTATTCATTGATTTTCCCCATTGAAATATGGGTATCATTTTAAAGGGGGGTTATAGCCAGTCAACAGGCCAGTTCACGAATATTACTGACATTGAGTAATACGAATAACGAACAGTGTGCCAAAAAAATAGCAATCATATGCATTATGTACACTCTTGTATATTGTGCAGTTTAGTGTCCAATAATATGTGTTACATTTTTTAAAATTTTTAATTCCCCGCCCCTCATCATATAATGGATTTTTTTTGTAAATAATAGATAAAATCGATCTGCTCATTCTTTAAAAACAACACAAGTTTTAAAACAATTCGGAAAACGAAAATGACTCAATTTTATATTGTTCAATTTAAATCGAACTGTAGTAATGTTTTTGAAATTGTACAATTAAAATCGTAAGGGGCTTCTTTTAGTAAGATAGTCTTGATCCCACCTGCACGAAACATCTATCCCTTTATTTTTTTGAATGATTGCTGATAAAACGTTTAGAATAAAGTAAATTAATCTTTCCATTAAAATAGAAGAAATCACTTTAATGTGTTCTGTTAATCGCTCTATTTGAGGAATTCTTTTATTTTAATCCAAATCTTCAAATTTGGAAGATTTCAACGGGAAAGTGTCTAAACTTGGATTGAATTGTCAAATGTTGACCCGTGCAACTACAAAATGTCCAAATGTGACACTTTCAATTGAAAAATTTTCAGATTTCACACTTTCAATTAGAAGATGCCTAAGTGTCATCCTTTCAAGTACAAAATACAAAATTATTGTCTTTCTTTACACCGTTTATTTTCTTTTCTTTTGCTCATCAAGAATTTCGGCTGAAAAAAGGGAGACGGAGGCCTACCCGAAAATGTATCGCCCGAACTGTTTAAAAGAGGATTGGCGGAATTCGCGGAATTGAAGAAATTTACGAAATTCCTGGAATTTCTGGAATTGAGGGAATTCACTGAATTCTCAGAATTTACTAAATTCTAGGAATTCATGTCATTCGCGGAATTTACGAAATGCACGGAATTCGCGGAATTTACGAAATTTACGGAATTCATGTAATTCAAAGAATTTTCCAAACCATTGTTGAAAATGGGATCACTAAGTCTCGCTTTCTAAATATGGAAAGTGAGTGGTCCAAAAATGGGCAGTTTTGATATTTTTATAGCTGTCGATTTTCCGCTATGATATGCAGTCTGCGAATGATATGCAATATTTTTGATAAATTCTGTGGTTGTAGTAGGAACATTGTTATATCCATTTTTTAGGCAGGTACTGTTTTCCACTATTTAAACGTATACAATAATAATAATAATTTATTAATAGTGATAACTTTTCTACTAAGTAAATAGGCTTGATCCATAACTAAGTTATTAACCTCCGTGATCCACAATTATCCCGTTTGACGCTATGAAAGGTAAAACCTCAGACTAGGTAAAACTAGGGAAATTCTCCTGATCTATAGTGCCGTTAAAATATGTTAAACTTATAATAATTAGGTGTCATTTTTCAAAATACAAAAAAAATGTACCACCTTGTGAGGCAAATATAGGCTTTTAAATAAAAGTTTTGTCTTATGGACCTAGCCAAGCAGAATATTTTAAATCGGAGATTCCTGTTAAAAAATCACAGATGTTCAATCAAAAAACATATACGAAAGTGTAGATTGTGTCATTAAAATCAATAAACAATTTTATCATATTTTTATATTAACCATTGGGCTCGGTTCAGTTCTATTGGAATTGAACTGAAGGGTCTATGATAAACGCTTTGGAGGCGTCGTCAGGTTGGGAATAGAGGGTCCCTGTACCAAGGGTTTCTACTAAAAACGACAGTACCTAATAAGCAGTCGCGGACAATTGTCGAGGGTTGGTCCCGAAAAAAAACCCCAAACCGAAGCGTAACCAGTCTCCTGTCTCCGTGAGTTGAAAATGGTCCATGTGTTGAAAACGGCCATACGGTCCG
This sequence comes from Andricus grossulariae, assembly GCA_011634705.1. Classification (NCBI taxonomy): domain Eukaryota; kingdom Metazoa; phylum Arthropoda; class Insecta; order Hymenoptera; family Cynipidae; genus Andricus; species Andricus grossulariae. The sequence continues at coordinate 14,235 of JAABKJ010006012.1, read as the reverse complement.
GTGGAGTTCTCTTCTGGTGGTTTTATGTTTTTTTTTATCGCATTAATTATGCCGATCGCATCTACGAGAAAATCCTAAAAGGAACCGATGACACTATTTTGGGAAAGGTAAGTATTTATAAATATTTACTGTAAAATCGAAATCACAATTTAAAGATAAAACAAAAGTAAATTCTTTTATATTCAATAAACTGTATTATTAGATATTTTCACTTAATAATCCTTTGAAAAAGAAATTCGGTTTGTTTCCTCCTCAGCAAAAGTGCAACAAAAAACACAATTTATTCATATTTTTTGCAATTTTTAGAATAAAACTTTGTTTCAAGTTAATGTAATAAATGGTCTATTGGTGCAGAATACAAAAAGTGACATTAGTTTAAGATTTTGGTCGCATGACTAAAAATAAAACAAACTTATCTGTATGTTAATAACTCTTGCAGATACCTAGCTCTTATCGACACTCCTTGCGGGTTCGACCGTCGATTTTTCGAAATTGTAGACAAATCTTTCGAAAACAAACCAGAAGCTTAACGTGACGGTCTACTAATAATGGATGAAATGTAGCTGCGAAAGAGTTTGCTTTTAGACTAATCAACTATGACTTACAAGGGATTGACTGATTTTGGAAACAGAGCTTCTACAGAAGATGTCGAGCAAAAAATTGCTGATTATTGATTGGTTATTGCTTTACAACCTGTGAATAACACTTACACTCAGCCTATTGCCGTCTTCCCTTCAAAAGGGCCTGTCACCGGCGAAATTCTTGCTCAGTTGATAATTGTAGCGATTTGTCTGTTGTCTCTAGCGTGCACGGCATTGTTGCTGATGGGGCATCGACAAACAGGAAAGTTTGGACAGAACTAGGTTGCAGAGATTTATAAAATTCGAAAAGAAGTATTATGAAACGTTGCTTGATCATTATCACTATTTGTTTTCATCATTATTATAACTAGAGTGTTGTATTAATTTCAGATTCGTGAAAAAGAAAGTCCAGTAGGATGGGAATATTTTTTAATTCTCCATGACATGGATAAAGTGCAACCAACTTGTAAACGACGCTGCCCTAAAAGTTTCTGATGCTCATATTGACATTGCCAGCAACAGTGTGACACAAATGAGAGTTTTCTTAGCTGTTCAAGTATGTTTTTTATATATATGTTTCTCCATATTTACCTGTAAATATTAATCAAATACAAAATATTTTATCCGTATTTTTTATACTACACAGATTTTGAGCAAATCCGTTGCAAACGGCTTACGGTTCGCACAAGAGCGGAAACTGGATTACGCCGTGGCTGCACAGATTTCAAAGTATATTTCAACTTGTAATACAACTTTGCTTCAATTCCCAGTTTCAATTGTCTCAAAATGCATTCCTTTATTTATCAGATATATGAACCTAATAATATTAAAAATTACTTTTATTTCACTGACGTTTACAAAATAGCCTATGGGAATTAATGCAGTGCAATTCTAGAATTTTTATTGGGAGCTTTTTATTTCAGATTCATATCCCTTAACTATTCTTCTCCGATTATGTTCGTCTAGAGATTCTTTGGTACGATTCGTTTAGCTCGAGAAACAAATAACCAACCCGCCACTCATACCTTCCTTCGGATTTATGAAATCCTGACTGTCTATAGCATCATTAAACCACCCAAAACCGGAAGCTGTAAAGTTTTGGACGATACTCCTACAAAACATTTGATTCCTATGTCAGAATTAATGAAAATTTATAAAACAGAAAAGAAAGAATCCTTCGTAAAGAGAATAGAAGAAAAATTAAACGTAGTGCTCCAGAAGGAAGATAGTGATTTTATGGATTTCACGAACGCTACAGATCATGATTATGATTTACCATATGTTGTGGGTTTTTTAATGTATTACGTTACAGGTCAAATCTGTCAAAAATTAAAAACGAGAAACTGCATTGATTGCAAATCCGCAATATTCTCTTCTGCAAACGACGAAAGTGTAGGTCAAACCCAAACTAATCATCCAGTCGCAAAATTAATCACTTTACATAAAAATCACAATCTTCAGCACCCGAATTTTAAACTCTTTGATTTCATAAAATCAATCGAAAACTCGCTTTCTCTGCATTTAAAGCAAAGTCATGTTTTTGTCTTAGTCTTGGATGATTTGTCTAAACTCAAATTTGACTTTTCTTGTGCAGAACATGGGAAAGAAGTTTTGACCTACACTCTTCACTTATACTTGCAGAATAGAATGCGACAGTTTGCTAAAATTTCTTTAGCTGATTTCTAAAAAGTGAATTTGCCGAAAAAGAAATTAGCAAAGTTAGCTGAAACCTAATTCTAATTCGTAATTTATTATAAGACTTCGAAAAATAATTTTCGATTAATTTGAGTGTTGCAAAAGATAAAAATGTTCGTTAATGGTCTTTCTTTATGAGTGACTATACAAATGTTAGAATAATTTAGCTTTGTTACAAAGTCCATTCGAAATTAAAATGTTTGTTTTATTTATAATTTGATAATTTTTTTATTTAATTTTTATAACTCGGTAATTGTATAATTCGGCAATTTTATAATTCAGTCTTTTTAATTATGTCAATCGTGCCGCTTTTTCCTGTATTAAACAAAATAATAAGTAATACATAAGTCTCGTTTACTACCTGACTCTACACCATCAAGAAAAAATTAGTTTAAATTGTTTTTCATATTAATTTTGTAACTTTGATGCATTTTTTCTATGGTATTGCATGTGTTTGTAGAACAATGTTACTACTAGCGTCGCCGCAGGGCCGTTTTTAACTCTCATGACTGGGTGAGGTAAGAAAACTCAATGAATATAGGGAAAAATAAATAGCTCAGTATTTTATTGTCTATTTTTACAGATTTCGTTATATTATTAACGAGTGCACAAAATACCAAAATAAGCTCGGAGGAGAAAAAAGTTTTTTATTCTTTATAACAGTAGGTTGTTTGCAAAGTCGGACATCACATTTTCATAAAGAATGCATCATTGTGAAATCTGATTCAGTATTTTTTGAATTCCATTGTGAAGTTTCAATTTTTTAACGATGTCGGAGGAATTATGCGACGCTGACAGAGTCGGATTTACCATCAACCATAACTTATCCATTAGTTTGGATCATGTGCAATTGACTTAAAGTTTTACATGTTCATAAATTTAATTATTGGTTCAGTTGTAGAGAATCGTGCTTTGCAACTACTATACTAAAATGCAGTTTTATTGGGCGTTGGGTGCCTACTGGTACTTCCTCAAGTTCACCTGGGGTCAAGTCTGAAACCTCGCCGCTTCCTATATTTATTTTCGCTCGAGTTTTAAGTCCTATGGAATTATATATTCCATTAAGAATACCTTTTGTCAACATTATTGCAAAAACGTCACCATTAAATGTTGCTAATACAAGCTGTTCGGCGACTGGCAAGGGCCCATGGACATTTCTTGCTACTAGCACCAGAAGCGGCGAATTAGGAGGAAAAGTGTATCTTCGAAATTCAAATCGCCGGTATGGATTGCTCTTTGGAATAAGCCGAAGAAGTCCAAGTTGTCCAACTCCGTAGCCAAGTATCAGAGAATCAGAAGCTGTTGAAGGAGGAGGCCTGGCAGAAGGAGATGTCTGGCAAAGACCTGGGCGGGGAGTGTCAGGAAAGTCGCCATTAGGATTACAGCTGGACTGTAAACTTAATCCTGCAAGAAGGAACAGAGAATTACTTGTTTTGTTGAAGCACATTGTTTTATTAAAAACTAATTTCTACAGAAAGTAATCTACATTTATGTAAACATGCGGTGGAATTTTAAGAAAAGATGAAACAATTAAATCCGAAACCAGTCTATCCGCGATTTTCCGTTTGTTCTCTGATGTGCATATAGAGTTTTTAAAAAAACTTGTGATGACTCGAGAAGAGTAATTATGGAGAAAAACTTTCAACCGAAACAGATGGATAAGTTTTTAAGAAATGAAGTACTCGAAGCGTATTTTGAAGGACTTGAAACATGAAAATGTTAGTTGTTAATACGTGAAATATTTTCTTAAACGGCTGATATCATCAGTCGTTTCTATAAAATAACATATTAAAATTAATTTAATCTTGAAACATTACTTGAAACATTATTCCTTTATGTCACGCAGGATTCTAATGATTCTTTACCAGAATAGAATTCACTGTATTTAATAATCGAGGATAAGAAAATGTTTAACTGAATGAGGACTGCTCTTATAGATTTAAATGACAAAAAGCTTAGAAAAATAATATACTATTCATACTTTTGAAAAAGAATCACAGATGGAAACTTAATTCAGAACTATTTTAATTCCTCTATTTCCTTATGCCAAATTCTCGACTAATTTCCTGGGAGGCGACATAAAATACCAAAAAGCATAAACTTCCGTGTGAACTCACGTGTCCATTCAACGGGTGACGCGCGTGAATGAAGAAAATTAATATTTCACGCAATGCCATCTGTACGCGGTAAGAAACGTATTTGCTGCCATAAATTTGCAAGCCTAATACAAAAATAATTTAGAGGCGAATCATCTCTTATTTATAATGAGATTCGCGTCTACTACATTACGTACGGCCTATCTATCCTGCCCGACTTTCCAGCTGTGGGCCATTGAAGAAGTGTTTATCGCATATTTTCCACTATTTCGGTAAACTGTTGCTTGGTTATCTGTTCTCGATATTATATTAAACATATTATTGGGCTAAATTATATTATATTGTATAATTTTTATCCTACAATGTTGATATTGTTTGAATAAACGGTAATAATAACTTAATATTTTTGGAAAGCGTAAAAATGTTACAAAAGAATTATAGATGAATTATATTTACCAATATAATTGAGAATAACTGCTGAGAAGAAGAACAGAGTATAAGCTATCTTCATTTTTTTCAATTGCAGGATAAACTATATTTAAAAGTGTAACTAATATATGTATTCTGTTCCTTCGTTTGCGTAAACATTGCCTCCAACTTTTCCTTCTGAAATAATCTTTAGAGCTTATTGTTATACGAGATTGTGTTTACTTTTGATAAGTCAGATTCAAGCTAAATAAATATAAATTCAACAAAATATGTATAGTTTATTATAGACATTCATTCTCATGGATAATATTTTATAAATTTCGAAACTTTTAATTCGCCTAAAATAAATAAATTTCTGTTTTCAGATGGAAATATTTATATGAGTGGTTCTCCAGAAAAAGAGTTCTTCTGACAAGACTAACTTTGAAGCAAAAATATTTCACATATTAATAGTAATGATAATAATGATATCTTAATAATGTTTTTTTTCTTCGTCTTTCTCATTAATCTTAATTGAATTATTTTCCAGTTTTTAGAATGACCAGTTTTAGATACATATGAAGCAATCATCTTTTTTATAAGAATGCAAAAATGAACAACCTTTCTTGGCTTGGCTTTACTTGTTATAAACAAGATTTGATGCACCTGATTCGAATCGTTTCATGTTTTCTTGAACCATTTGACATGAGCCTTTTTTGAGCGTCCTATAAATTGTGATGGATCCAACGTGCACACAATTTTTTCATACACAAGTTATCATGCAGAATCGAATGAATGGCGTTCATACCAATGCCCAAGAATGACTGAATTTGAACGTATGTCACATGTCGAGTCATCACAATATTTTCTAGCACTACATCGATGTTAGCAATAATGCGTTGTGAACACTCTTCTATACTCCGACTAGATCGAAAATCATAAGAAATCATTTCCTGGTAATTTTCTCTTGCTAAATTCACGCCTTTCAACAGACTTGCTCAATTTAAAATGCACGTGTGTAATCGACTTGGCTTACCTAAAATATTCCTATTTATAAAGCTTTCGGAGTGCCCTCGTAATGTTGGAACTTTCAAATGTGTACAAAAGAGTTAGGCCATTGTATTCAGTGATAATTGGGATATTTTTGATGCAAATGAATTTAAAAACAATGCAAAACGATATGGTTAAAATTACGATACACTAGAACGGTGAAAAATCGTCACTGATATAATGATTTCGGAATAATATGCATTGATTGCTTTAAAAGAGATGCTTCACTTCAAAGTTTAGAAAATTTCATGTCAAGATGAAATCCTACTTTTTCCAATCTTCTTCAAGGACCCAAATAAATATTATATGATTTCTTCGTAATCATACAAAATTTTGGATAACATGTGGAAGGAAACGATGACTCTCGCATTTCTAGTTTCGCAGAAATTTTAGTTCCACTCAGCAATCACGTAACACTTATTCGTGACCTTGGTCCAGATTCAAAGGGTAGGATTGGTTTTTAAGTGTATAGATTTTATTCATGTTTTTAAACAATTTGGTTAATTTGGCGATTACTTGAACGCAGGATTTCATAACTTATGATAATGAGGCGAAATTTTCTAAACTTTCAAGCGGTTGCTAATTTTATTTCATCTAAAAAATAATATCACTCGGCGTGTAACAAAAAATTCCAATTAAAATGAGTTAGAAATGTTAAAATGACGATTCGCAATTGAAAGCAGTAGCACGGTTGAAATATCATGTGGTGCATTTCGAGGATTTAATACCCAACTCTCCTGCTCTCGTAGTGCTTAAATGAATCTTCAAGCTATTGATCGCGGTTTTAACTTATTTAACCAAAATTTTGCAGTCATTTTTTTTGTCAAATGCAACATAAAAATTAACATAACATTGGCTTTTTTGAGTCATCTTACTAGGGTGCACATAGATCCTCCAAAAATCGACTTATGATTTTGGTTTTCGATCTCCTCCAATTTGTTCGTTTTCCGAAAAATGAATTTTCCTATTTTTTTTTGTATTAAAATCGGCTAACACCAACTCATACCCTTGTGCTTTTTTAATTTAACATGGGATTTTGAGCGCAAAAAGCTCTGTTAAAAAAAGTGTTTTTTATTAACTTTTTGTGAACTGAAGTTTAGCTGCTTCATTAGAAATCTTCAAGTTATAATTTCCATCCAACAGCATTTAGTTTTAACTCACTCATCTCCCCTGTATTGTACCCGAAAAATTCGTTTTCATGTAAATGATGAAAGGTTTAATATTTTTGGGAATGAATTATACGGTTCATAAATGGCGAGTCTAATATTTCTTGTTTGGAATATTTGGCGATTATGTAAACAATTTTAATTTGCTGAATTTATTTTTTTCTCTATAACTATTGAGAAGTTTCCATTCCCTAGAATTATTGATGTGGCGATAATTCAAACAATTAATAACCATTCACATGCGCCTTTTCATATCAAGGGTGGAGAAAATTATTAGTTTTTTCAAATCTCTTACACTATGTTGCTTATTACGTTCATCAGTTTCTTATATATGAACTTATTTCCTAATTGTTTAAGCAATAATAATGTTTTCCTAATTGTTTTCTTCAGTTACGTTATATGATATAATTATTTTTCAGGGGGATTAACATTAAAAGTTATTGGGTGGAAATTATAGTATTTTTTAGATAAAAGGAAATGACTGCAAAAAAAATTCCTTCCACAAACTGCGATCTAAGTGTATTCGTTTCCAATCATTGTTAACGACAATGGCTTTTGTTATTGAAACACAATCTATTGTGACAAGATATTACATTTTAGATGAAAAGAAATGATCCTGTAGTAAATAATTTTTTTATATCTGTGCAGAAACTGATTCTACAACATTAAAATAACAGGCGTTTGAAAGCTTAGATGGCGCTCAATCCAACTTTCTTAAGTTTTTTTATTGAATGATTTAAAAAATATGTAACTTTAAAGTCCAACGGTTTTCCAGCAAAATCCTCGTTTCGAAATCTTGCGTTCAACTCGTCAGCAAATCATCTTATCTTTTATATTATATCTTATCATCTCTTAAAATAAAAATCAGGGACACGAATAAATATTACCTTTTTTCTGAGTAATTTAAAAAAATGTTTAACCGTCTAATGGCAATTTCTGCTAAGAATAAAAAAGACGAGATTCGTTGCGTGCGTTAATTTCTCACCATAATAGTTTTATGAAAAAATTAAAATTTGACCTTCACAAACGCAGGTCAAAAAATGATTTCTTTTTCGAATTTCGACTTAATTTAATGAAAAACTGAGTATTAGATTTGTAGATTATTAGTTTCTCAGAAAAATAGCGTTTTCGGCCAATTTTTCAAACAGTCTAGGGCACGAAACTGATGTACTGTAAACTTTTAATATGGCTCAAATTGATGATTAAAACTGTTACTGCTTAAGTTAGAGGCCAGAATTTTTTAGAAGGAAATTAGCGGAAAATTTTACGTCCAAATATGAACTTGACCAATAAAGAATTTGACCTGGTAAGGTCATGGCGAGGTCAAACAACGTACAGCAGGATGACTCGACTGGCATTCGTTTTTGAAGAAAATGTCCTGTTGGAGGTCCTGGTCAAAGTCAAGGTCATGGTCACCATTCGATCGGGGGTCGGAAATGCTACAACTCTTGTGTTCGACATTTTCTTCGGAAATTCAGGCCAGTCGAGGCATTCTGTTGTACGTTGTTTGACCTTGCCATAACCTCTCAATTTGACCTTGAAATAAGGTGAAGGTCATGGTTAAGATCGAAATAAAGGTCACAATTGAATTCCTCGTTGACTGTTGCTTCAAGAATGATCTTGACGTCCCTTAAAAATATCTTATCTGAGGAAATATTCAGCCGCCCCAGGACTTTTGGGACACCCAGTAGAAATGCGAATTCACACTGGCCATCAAAACTTTTAATTTGTTGGTTATTATATTAGCATACGTTAATTTTAACCGTCTACGTAATTTGTAATTTTTTCATAACTTGTACAAAAGTTAATTTACTTTTACGATTAAATGCTGGATATTTATGTAATTAAAAACATACTTAATACTGTAAAGTTCAAAAGGACAAAATAAAATGAATATTTGTTATTGACTTTCTAGCAGCTATAGCAGAAACTACATATTTTTTCCATGTAAAAAACGACTTTACCAAAAACCCACATGATGATGTAAATTCTGATTTCAGTTTTAACGAACTTAGTATATAATTATTTTGTCCTTGGAAGTGAATAATAAAATATAAATGAAGTATGGTACAGTAATAATCTCTCAATTTAATCTTTAGAGATAATCTAGGAAGGACAAGCTTGAGGCTTTACTTAATATAATGAAGGAACCGAATACTTATTGGCTGCAGTGTTAACCAGAGTTATTCCTTTTATTACAAAAGATGAGGATCGTTTATACCCTAGTCTTATTCTTGGTGGTTATTCTTAATTCTGTTGGTAACTATAATAATATAATACATAATAATACATCAATAAGTATTTTGGAAACATTTGTTACCTTTCGGCAAATAACAAATTTTCTGATTCAATCCGCATTCTGTCATAATTTCTATTTTCTTTCTAGCTCTATCTGTATTTTAGCACAATAAATATGAATTTAATCTAAATTTATCCCGGGGAAATCCAGAATGTGTGTTATAAAAAGGGAACGATACGTCTCTGCATGAAGTAACTTTACACGTGCGTAACTGTGCTCGTTCAACGTCGATCGAAAAGATTCCTAAATTAATAAACGGGGTGGCACCAATGTTCTTCTTAATAGGACGCGATGCATCAGAGAATAATCTGCTCTAAAATCGCACAGAAGTTACCATCTAAGAGACACCGGTTTTGATTTCCCTCAAAGATTGTTAGGATTTTTTTTTCATCCCTAATTTCGGGAAATCGACAAATTTCATGAATCTTAAACACTTTTTTAAAAACTCAATACAAATCGGATAAATAACGCAGAACTGCGGATTGACTGGTTTCGGATTTATTTGTTTGATATGTCTCTCAAAACTTCACCGTCTATGTGTATAAAAGCGCATTACTATCTGTGAAAAATAATTTTGAGTAGAACAATATTACCATAAGGGCTTTATGACACCCCAACAGCCCAAGCCTTTCTTTAAAAAAATTAATCCTCTCTTTCTCCCCAAGAATCGAGTTCACAGTCCGGCCATAACCGCGAAGACCATTCATCTGTTAATGCCGGTCTGCACCTGAGTCTTCGCTTGTCTACTGCATCTTCTTCTCGTACCATACCTCAGTCTCCTGTCGAGCCCGAGTCTCCTCTACGTGCCAGGTCCGAGTCTCCTCCTGCCAGGTCTCTTCTTGCGAGGATTCCTGATTATCAGGTACTTGGATATGGACTTGGACAACTTGGACTTATTCGGCTCATTCCCAATAGCAATCCGCACCGGAGATTCGAATTTAGAAGATACACATTTCATCCCGATTCACCAATTTTTCTGCGACCAAGTAGAAACGTCAACGTATTCTGGTCAGTCCTAGAACAAATTGTATTGACAACATCTACTGGTGAAGTTTTTGCAATATTGGCGACAGGGGATATTCTTAGTGGTATATATAATTCTAGAAATAAAAGGTTCCGGGTAAAAATAAACATAGGGACCGGCGACGTTACAGACTTGACTTCAGCTGAAATTGACGAAGTTCCAGTAGGCTCTCGACGCCCAATAATTCGGAATTTTAGCCTAGTAGTTGTGAACCACGATTCTCTACAGCTGAACCAATAAATCAATTGAAAAGTGTCAAGCTTTCAGTGAATTGTTGAAAAAAAATTAAATCTTCACCAATAAATCCAAAATACTACAAAAAATTCAAAAAATATTCTGTTGACGTACATATCAAATCAGATTGACAAGGGTACATTCATTATGGAAACTAAGTATTGCTGAGGAAAATAAAATTCCGTTTTTTCCCCTAAGCCTTTTTTGTTATTTTGTTCCCTCGCTAATAGTGTTACAAAATCTGAGAAAATCGACAAGTATTATTAAGAAATACTATAAGAAAAAAGATTCATTTTTTAAAATAAACAATGAGATCAATATCAATTTCACTTCATAATATTTTTTCATAAAATAGTTCTTCTTCTTTTAAAATCTAATAAATTTGTGTTTGAACTGTAAATAATATGCAAGTATAATTTTGCGCATTTACATCAAGAAAAATGGGTGTTTAAAGTTAGAGGGTCTTGAAACTATTAAGAGTGGTTTTTGAGTTGTAATAATTTAAGATAACGTTAATTTAATAAGATAATGGCAAGAAGTCGCATATCTTATTTTCTTCTTTACCTGTAGCTAAAGTTTCACCTTTTGAGTTTGTTTCATTTATAATTGAGAATTTAAAGGGAATTTGAAAGTTTCTAAACTAAAACTGCATGACCTAAATATGTCAAGACGCAACATTTAAAAAGAAAGAGATTTAATAATGCAGACCATTTTGAAAACCTAAAACCGCTTTTTTTGAAACATATCATACACTACCATACCGTGGTATAGTTACATAAATGTAAGGATTGGTATTATTAGGGTAGGATTAGTGTAGAATAGTGCTGCCAGAACGCGCGATTAATCGCAAATCTGGCTACTTCAGAGGTTCTGTGCGCGACTGAAATCGGTGATTTGCGAGAAGTCGCAATTTGGGCTACTTAAATGCGAGAGCCCCGTGAGTTGGGCTATTTTGGCCGCGAACAGCAAGGATTGAGTTTCACGTCGTTTTTCAGATGAGAGTTGACACTCCTGCCCACCGGCTGTCCTTACGATCGCAGCCGCCAATATCGGCTCCTGCGCTCTGATTGGTCGAGACGTTAACGCCAACAGCAATCACAACTTCGGCGAGAACCGCGCGCGTAAAAGTCGCTACTCTGGGCTACTTTAGGCTGAAAGTACGCGATTTGGGGCTATTCAAGCGTACGCGGTTTCGTGCGACTCGGGCGCACCCAAGCTGCGACTCGATTAAGTAGGGATTTGGCAGCTTTGTTTTACCAATTATTTTGATCATTACGCATGTTCGTTGAATGAGTTACTTCTTAATAAATAGACTGCCAAATATAATCTAAACTATAGCCGGTTTTCCGAATGTCGAGATTGGGTGCAGACAATCAATGTCATGGAGTGTATGCAGTCAACCTCGGCGTCGGAACTCCCGCCCGACATTAGTTAGATGCAGTGGAGACACGACCTGAGATATAGATGTTCGATGAGATTTGGAAAACCCCTAGCCAGTGTGGGGTGCACACCCATATTTTCCTATGGATTTTGACCCGCTGATCTGAAGGACGTTTATCGTGTTGTCCTTGGTTTTCACATGACCCCAAAATTTTCGAACTTTCAGACAAAATTCTTACTTTCGAATGATGTAATTTTTTTAATGAAAAATAGACAAGAAGTATAGTTTGACGTGTTTTGTGCTGAATTTGTTAAGACAATCATTTATTAGGTTCAATAATTGTAGGCAAATTGCTGAAAATGGCGATATTCATATTTTTTCGAACTTCAACTTTACAGTTACTACCTTAGATTACACAACATCGTAAAACTTGTTTTTTAAGAAGTCCGAAGTTTGAAGGTCGTTAAATAGACAGTTCCATAACGCTTCGTCCTTGTGTAGTTACATGAAAAAAAGAGTTACAGTAATATATTGCTAGTACGCTTTCTACTTGCTGATGTGATGAACACTGGAAGCGATGACAACTGCCTCTCAAGAGGATGTGTAGAATGATTTGCATTTCGCTTCACCACAGACAGTAACGAAGCCAGCGAAAGCGCGCTGCCGAAAAAAACTTGAATATCGGCATTTTCAGTAATTGGACTGCAGTTTTCGAAATTTATAAATGGTTTTCCTAAAAAATTCAGGACATAACACGTCAAGCTATACTTCTTGCCCATTTCTAATTTAAAAAAATCATGTTATAAGAAAAAGAAATGTCTCAAAATTCGAAAATTTTGACGATGCGTAAAAATTGACGACAACACGATAAAACGGCCTTCAGATTTGTGATCAGCGGGGCAACATCTAGAAAATTATGGGTCTTGTTTCTAGATGAAGATTCTTTTTTTTGTGGGGGCTGTGTAATTTATAGTTTAAACAAAAATGTATTAGCAATTTAAGAGAAAAAGAACTATTTTATAAAAAAAATATTATGAAATGAAATTGATATATATCTTATTGTTTTTTTAACAAATGAATCCTTTTTCTCATAGTATTTCTTAATAATACTTGTCGCTTTTTCCAGATTTAGCAACATTATTAGCGAGGAAACAAAAGAACAAAAAAGACTTAGTATTTTGCATTTATTGGTTAAGTTTTAGTTTTTTTGACACAATTCACTAAAAGCTTGACACTTTTCAATTGAGTTATTGGTTTAGCTGTAGAGAATCATAGTGTACAACTACGACGCTAAAATTTCGATTTATTGGGTGTTGAGGGTCTAATGGAACTTCCTCAATTTCAGCCTAGGTCAAGTCTGTCAGGTCGCCGCTCCCTATGTTTATTTTCACCGGGAAGCTTTTATTTCTGGAACTATATATACCACCAAGAATATCCCCTGTCGTCAATATTGTAAAAACCTCACCATTACATGTTGTCAATACAACTTTTTCTAGCATTGGCAAGGATACGTTGACGTTTTTTCTTGGTTGCACTACAAGTCGTGAATAGGGATGAAAAGTGTTTCTTCGAAATTCGAACCTCCGGTGCGGATTGCTATTGAAAATGAGCCGACTAAGTCCAAGTTGTCCAAGCCTATATCCAAGTACTTGATAATCAGGAGTCCTCGCAAGAAGAGATCTGGTAGGAGAGGAACGGGACCTGGCACGTATGGGAGGCTCGGGCTCGACAGGAGATTGAGGTATAATGCGAGAAGAAGATACCGTATACAATTTAGTAGACGATTTAGACAAAGTAAATGGGCTTGTTGCTATTCTAACAGAGGCCTCTGACAAATTCGCGCCACTCTTCGCCCCATGCTCACGAAAAGAAGCTGCACCATGGCTAATAGGAGAAATCAGAAATCTAATGAGAGGCCGTGACTCAAAACGTAGGCTAGCTGACAGAACGAAAAATCCCCTTATTCAAAAAGAATTCCGTAAACTTCGTAACCTAGTACAAATAAAAATCAGAGACTCACATAACCAGTATAACTTCAACACCATCATAAATAGGAACAAAAAGGATAATGTTTGGCATTTACTACGACATTTGCGTCTAATTCCGCCTAAGCGTGAAAACCTCGACGTTGACTTCATGCCTTCGGATTTCAAGCGGGCCTTTACACCACCTAATCAGCTCCCTATATTGGCTCCAACTCTAGCCCCGCGCGTAGATGCTTTTGATGATAGTAACTTCTTCTTCTTAGACATCTCCCCGGTGTCCTTATTGGACACAATTTCTGAAGTCCGCTCAAATGCT
>JAABKJ010006011.1:0-22404 GCA_011634705.1 Andricus grossulariae | reverse complement strand
ACGTGGCCATGAATGGGATTTACTGCGGTCCTACTGGGAGCCGATGTCATTTTTTAGATGACAGTTGCTCCCAGTGGAGCCCTGCGGTGGTTGTTAACCTTTAGTTTTTAATTATATATCATTCAAATAAATATATATTAGGAATTATTCAACGCTGAATTCTATAAGCTTTCCAACGGTTTCGTAAAAAAGTTTCTTGCTGCTTTTTCCAACGAGTAATCACGATTTAGAATCAGATGTGGATCTAATTGAATTCACTTCAATTCTTTTGAAATGTCCATGGAGTTCAAAGTTTTTTGCGATTATCGCGAGAACTGCTTGAGTTGTCGCAATAACAGTTGATAGTAGCACAGCAAAACGAATCAACCCACATTTTGTTGAAAATGAGGTTATTATGTAGAAAATTTTTAATAATTCAAATACCCATCCTCACCAAAGGAATGTTTTATAACTCATTTTTTTGATCATGTCAAAAAAAAACAGAAACCCCCACGAAAATATGACTAACTGTACCGAGACAAAATTACGTGTTTCCCGTGGATTTGAGGTCGCTGAATGCGACTCCGAACGCTTCGTGGCTATGTAAAGGAATGCTCCTTTGCCAATTATCTTGTGTTTCTTGAAAATTTTTAGGAATCGATCTCTGCCATTTGCAATTATGTAAGCTGTAGTTAGAACGACGCGGTTATGAAGACATTGGTGATTCAGAAGTCCACGTCCACCTTGAAGGCAGAGATGTATAATCGCGGAACGAACGAATTGATATGAAATCTCTTATGCATATGCATGATCTTACGTGTGGCGATATCAAGGGCCGTAAGCTGGTTCTTTGTCCATTGAACCACTCCAAACGAGTAGAGTAGAACCGGGACGGCAAGCATGTTAGTCGCAGATACCTTGCTTAACGCCGACAGATTTGAAGACCAAATCTGTCGAAGAAGATGTCTGTATCTGCTTCGATAAGACTCCGTCACTGATGTTACGTCCTAAATGTGGCTTTGAGGCACGCCTAGGTATGTATACTGTATAGGTCTCTCCAGTGCCAAGATGTTTAATAACACTTATATCCAGAAGCTCAGGATCATCGAGAACGCCAATAATATTTCCTTCCTTCAGAAGAATCTTGAAACACTTGTCCAATCCAAAGTCCATACCAATCCCTCTGCGTACTTCTTGACGATATTTAGAGCAAGTTGAAATTTGCTTTTACCGGAAGCATACATATAAAATATAGATCATCCATATAAAATACATGAGTGGCCTAATGTTCGCGATGATTAGTGTCACCGCAAAGGTATCCAGGAGAATTTCGTAGTGTGAGAGATAGAGGCAAAAGTTTGATGCAAAAGACCAGAGGACTCATGGTATTGCCCTGAAAAACGCCCCTCGGGAAGGTCACCTTGTTCGTTGTCACACGATAATTTCCAGATGAGATAATAAATCTAGTTTTGCAAAGGGGCATCAATCTCTCCATGCATCTCACTATGTGTCAATGAACTTTCAAGCTTTCCAACAGACAGATGATAAGTCTATGAGCGGTTGAATCGAAAGTTTTCCGGTAGTCAATCCAGGCCATTGACAAGATGCACTGAAAGGCAGCCGCGTCTTCGCAGACACACCTGTCAATTATCAGGTTCTCTCGGCAGCCTGCTACAACTTCTTTCGAGCCATGTTGTTCATACATCTCTCTCCACACAGGCTCAATTCTTCGAACAATCCTGTTGCTTATGACAGATATCAAGATCTTATACAGCGTGTTCCAACAAGTTATTGGCCTAAAATTCTCTGGGTTGGACAAGTTGATTTTTTTCCGGTAAAAGTATAGTGTGTCCTAACACCAGCCACTGCGGAATGGGCGTTTCCGACTTTAAATATGAGGTGAATATGCGGGCCAGATGTTGGTGTGTTGAAGTGAACTTCTTTCACCAGAAGTTCTTGATGGAGATTCCTCATCAGATGTTCTGAGGTTGTCGCAAAACTCCTTGAAGCGATTGATATTATCAGTATCTTTTTTCAACTCTTGTGTTTTCGGAATCTTGTATAACTCTTTCCAAAAAGTATCTACCTCGTTGGGCTTGGGAGGATTTTGGCAGAAACGGGGAGATCGCTGAAGAGGCGTGATGGGTCAGCGAGAAACTGTTGATGCTCCCTGAAACATCTCACCCTCTTCTGTAGTCAACCACACACTGAATACGGGACGCATTCTATCTTGCCCAACCAATATTCTTGTTCAGTTGATGCAAGCTTCTTTTGGTCTTTTGGTATTTTGATCCATCGTCGGTTTTAGCCTTCAATTTGAATCAGCCAAAGCTCTCGCAACACCATAAATTGAACGATTGATGGTCCAGAGGTTGAACTCATCCGAGATATCATCACCAAGGGAGGCATCCATTTCAGCCAGATTTTGGGGTTCAGGAGGAACCTGTATGTTAATGTTCCTCCTTGTCCTGAAATCCCGATCATCTCTTAAGGGGTGCCTGCTTTCCGCAGTTGGTCTTAATGTTGCTTCCCCCTCTTCCTCTGTGGTTTGTTCATACAGCGGTAGGAAAAGCACTCCGCATACATATCCATTTTTCGAGAGGTAGGCAACTTGATTTAGCAATGACTGATGCGAAGCATGCAAACGCTCTGGGTGTTTCTGACACCTCAAAAAGTGTTAACGCGACATAAGCTCTCGCTTATGGTTCGTAGTCGTGTTTTCTTGTGAATCATTTTCAGCACCCCGAACTTTGAGGCGATTGGCACTGTTTGTCGACATAATGTCGGGTGCTCTGCGCATTCGATTGTTTTGAACTGCATCTATAACTTTTTGGTGGTGTTATTGTTATTCTCACGAGCAGCTAGGGGAAGATTTTTTTTCAATCCTTGCAGAACCCCACATGCAAGGACAAGGTTGGCAACTCTGAGTGGTCGCTCGGGATCCCAGAGTCACAGTTTATCACACCTCACCCTGATGTCATTCAGCTTCTGGCACGGTTGTTACACCTCCGCTTCATGGTTAATTCCTTCGGGATTATCCCTGGACAATTGTCCGGGACGGCTTATTAAGTATTGCAACCATATTCAGCAAAAACCCTTGGTACAGGGACCCTCTATCCATAATATGAGGACGCGTCCGGTGGCTTTATCACAGGCCCTTCGGTTCGATTCCAAAGGAATTGAAACCGAACGGTTCTCAGGGTGTAAGAGACTTTTGCCGGATCGCCGTATTGAGTCTATCTCAAACTGTAACCACCAATCTCACGGTCGTGAGACGTGGTTACAGCTGAAACGTTACGACTATTTCGCCGGAAGCAGGTGCCACTGTGTAGAACGACACCCGCTTTTGGTGAAATCCCGCGGTAGTACTTATAACAAACGTTTAAATATATATATACATAGGAAGGAAAAGTGTATACGAGAAAATGTACAGTTTTTTCTCTGAGCCATCTCGAGTCTTCGAGTCAATATACAGGGGCCCGATGTTTTCACTTTTTCAGATGCTTTCTCACATTCACGTTAGTTTAACTTCTTTTAGGATTATCCGATTGAACTTTTTTATAGTGTTTTGGAAAGCTCTTTTTAGGTACCTTAATACTATTGTAACAATTTTGTTTTTATCATGAAATTTTTTTAAATCAAAATTAAAATAGATTTTTTGAAAAAAAACCATACTTTTAACATTTCTTTTTCTTTTTTGAAAAATATTTTTTTTGTCTGATCCCCCTTGAAAACGCGCCATTGCATGCACATGAAGCAGGAGTAATTTCGCCGCTTCCAGCCCAGTGACGTTCGCACATGCGCACTCCGCCGCCGGGCCAACATGAAACTTTACGACCGCTACATGAAACTTTAGGCCCGCTACATAAAACTTTACGCACGCTACACAAACACTACACCCCGCAAGTGAGAATATGGAGGAACTGATCTTTATCTTTGAAAAAATTGTATTGCTAGACCCGACTGTCTCCCTCCTGAAAAGTACGCTATTTCTTCCTATCACCTATAATCTAAAATTGTCAAGTACACCAAATATCCTCTATTTGCTTCACATGCTTGTTTTCAAGGAAAGGGACAAAAATTATGGTGTGTATCAAGGGTGTAAAGCTATTTTGACGAGTGTGAATTTGCTGCCCGAGCAATATACTATTTTATGCTCTTTAAAGTCATGTAGAAAAAAAAGTGGGCTGGAAATAATCTTATGGTCAAATCGAGATTTTTGCGCTCAAGGGGGCCACATTCAACTTACGCAGCGCCCGGAAACGAACACTGTTAGGTCTAACTTGCCTCTAAGCTTACAGTTAACTATCTTAAAATGATTTTTTGTGTGTATGTATATAATATAATCATAACCAGGTCCCCTCGAGCGAAAAAATTTCAATTTGACCATAAAATTATTTACAGTTCACTTTTTCTTCTACATGACTTTAAAGAGTGTAAAAAAAGCTATTTTAAAAAAAGAAAAAGTAATTTTAAGACTATGGTTTTCTTCAAAAAATCAAGCTTAATTTTAATTTTTTTTAAATTCATAATAAAAAAATATGCCCGCTGCGCGGGCACATTCTCATTGCGCGCTACGCGTGCGGCTTGCTTCGCTCGCAAGTTTGAGCACGCTCAGGGCGCGCGACTGTTGGTTCTCGCGCTTCGCGCTCGAGAATATATTTATCTCACGCTTCGCGCTCGATAATATATGTACCTTGATCTGATACTGCTTATTCAGATATAGCAAAATAATGTACAATTTTTGTTTTTCATGATGACTTTAATATTTTCTCCTTACTTTACATAATGGAATGAGATTCTGCAGTCATGATAGATTAAATTCCAGAAAATGCATTTGCTCTCAGATAAAAAAATATTTCGTATGGGATTGATCTCGAAAAACATGTAAGAAATCATATAGACGTCGTCTCTCAAATACCATAGTAAATTTATAGTAAATGAGACGGTACCATACTTTAATTATACGTTCCAATAAAGTATAGTAAATATATATCTCCAGATAAGCTAGAGTATAACAACGCATAGTTGAAGTATATTAAAAGTATTGATAAAGTATATCTGAAAAGTATATGCTGAAGTAAATAACAAGTATGGATAAAATATGTTCTTTCAATGTTTGAAGTTCTTATACATTATTGTTTGGATTTAAAATAGAAATAATTGAAAAAAATATATTTCCAGAAGAAAAATTTTGTTTTAAAATGTACGTAGTATTTTTTAAAATTACAAAAGACGTTCTCAACAATCAAATTTTTAATTTACAAAAAATATATATAGAACAAAATAAACCAGTGCTAAATCCGCCCCTATTTTTCGCTTAACTTAGTTTTTGAAGGAAAGAAGACAAATTGACGAAACAAAGCTCAAAATAATCGTCACTGCATGCTGTAACCGGGTTTGTCATTAGTTTACCCTTTTAACCCCTTTTGTAACTGAAAAATTGAAAAACTACCCCTAATTGGGAATCAAAAGTACTTTATGCATAAGAACGTGATTGAAATAGCTCTTAATTATGGATCAACGTCCATTCTTCCTACATCGCGCCATTTCAACCCCTAATGACCCCAAAGCTACCCCTATCAGGGGGTGGAATGTACACGGATACCATAAAAGTAGGTAAAATAGTTTACAATCGTTTGTCATCAAGCAGTTACGCTTTGACTCTTGAAAATCGAAAAACTACCCCTATGAGTGGGTGGAAAATATGTCAAACAAGAAGGTGTATAAAATAGTTTTAATTTTTTCCCCTATAGATATGGTCACGCTAGTGACAATGTATAATAACTGCAATTATTATTCATACTTAGCACCATTTCAACCCATGAAAACCGAGAAGCTACTTCTATCAGGGGATAGAAAGTACTTCATGGCCAAGAATGGGGATACAATATTTTTTAATAATTTTTTTTCTATAGCTATGGTCACACTAGTGCCAATGTATTATAACTTTGTTAATTATTCTGACTTAGCACAGATTCACCTCCCAGAATCACAAAAACTACCCCTATCAGGAAGTGGAAACTACATCAGTACCATGAAAGTAATTGAAATAGTGTCTAATAGTATTTCATCATAACAGTATAATATGTACCTAAATTATACTTACTCGGTGACGCTTCAACTCTTGAAAATCGAAAAACTACCCCTACAATGAGTTATTGGGTTATAGGTTGTATAACCCTATATAGTAAAGGTGCATGCATACACATGCACAAACACAAACACAAGCAGCCAAATATGCACACACCTTCACTATATAGGGTTATATATCCCATAACCCAATAACTCATTGTAGGGCTAGTTTTTCGATTTTCAAGAGTTGAAGCGTCACTGAGTAAGTATAATTGAGGTACATATTATACTTTATGATAAAACACTATCAGAAACTGTTTCACCTACTTTCATAGTACCAATGTGGTTTTCACCCCCTGATAGGGAAAGTTTTCGGGATTTTGGGCGTTAAAATATTGCTAAGTAAGTAGAATTAACGTATTTATTATACATTGCCGCTAACTGATTCTATCTACAGGGAAAAACATAATTCCAAAATATTTTATACACATTCTTGTTTGTGACGTATTTTACACCCCCTAATAGGGGTAGTTTTTCGATTTTCAAGAGTCAAACCGTCACTGTTTGATGAAAAACTATTGACAACTATTCTTCCTACTTTTACAGTATTGGTGTACATTCCACCTCCTGATAGGGGTAGTTTACGGGTTTTTAGGGGTTGAAATGGTACTATGTAAGAAGAATGGATGAAAAGACTATACTTTGATATACCAACGAGATCGTACCTACATAAAAAACATAGTTAAATCTATTTCAATCACGTTCTTATGCATGAAGTACTTTTCATTCCCAACTAGAGGTAGCTTTTTAATTTTACAGCATTAAAAGGGGTTGAAAGTGTAAACTTATGACAAACCCGGTTACAGCATGCATTGACGAATATTTTGAGCTTCGTTGCGTCAGTTTATGATCTTTCCTTCAAAAACTACGTTGGGCGCAAAAATGAGGCGGATTTTGGGGTCCCTCTCTACGGAGAATTTTCTTTCTTTCAAGACGTTCGATGATTTTATTCTCGGAATTTCTTTGTAATTTGTTTTAAATTGAAAATTCGATTTTTTATGACGTTTTTTGTAATTTTTTCAAGTTCTAAGCACATTTTAAAACAAAAGTTTTCCATCTATACGTATATATTTTTCAATTATTGTTATTTTAAATTAAATAAATAATTTGAAAAATTTTAAACCCTAGAAAATGTTTTTTTATAATAATATTTGATTATGGTTATTTTAATAAATAAATGATATTCATTGAAAAACAATTTTTTTGAATTGTTTAAATTCGGGAATTTTATAGTTCTGATATTTTACAATTCGGCACTTTTCTGTCAAGAATTTTATTATTCGGGAATTTTCCAATACGGGATTCTCATATTTTGGCAATTTTATCATTTCGGGTATTTTATATTTCGATTATTTTATTTTTCGAAAATTTCAATGTTGTGAATTTTTTCTCGGGATTTTTCAGTCGTCGAAATATTTGCCTAAATTGTGTCATAGAGAATCGAGTTTGTAGGTAATATAATTTTTTAAGTTGAAATAGCAAATACCAATGAGTAGTTTTTTTTTCATGAACAATATGGATGAGTTAGGAGAGGTAAGAGTTTGAGACTAAAATTTCCATATAATTATAATAAGCGAGAAGGTAAGCGTTGTTAATTGACGTAGGTCTCTCGAAACGGATTTTTATTTTTTCGTTTTTTTTTTTTCACAGAGAAAGTTTAATGTTTTTGTGAATTTAGCTCATTCACTGCATTGCTTGCAGACGATCCAGGGCAGAAGCTTGCTCAGTCGAGTTGTGAAAGCGGGACAGGTATTTGCAGGTCAGCAAAACTTGCAGGAAAGTAACTCTAATCATATTTTGTTGGATTGGACAAATCAAGAAGGAAGATATGGGACCAATAATGATCAAAATGTAGCGAATTTTGATGTTCATGAAGAACGAACGGATTTTACTCAATATCCTAAATTCGTAGTACGTATATCATTTGAAATTATTTTCAAAAAATAAATATACGTAATAGAAAATAATGATACTTGATGCATGCCCACCAATAATATAGACTCTTATATTATATTCATTTTAAACATGGTTTATGATTAAATATTTCGAGTTTTATTTTCTTTTTTCTTTTTAGCATTAATAAAGAAGAATTTTCGCACCTTGCTTCCGTAATAGAGAGGATTTTTCCTACTGAAAGTGCGGCTACCTATTACATTGGTTTTAGGCTTGAAAACGGAACCAGATGTAGTGAATGCGGCAAACTTTATAATCATTTCGGGTACTCGAAAGCAAAACTGCGACACGAGGTAATATTAAAACCAGCATTCAAAGCTAATCGACGAACAGATGAGCAGACACCGAGTGTCTTACAATTTGAAGGTAAGAATACTTTTTATTATTGTTCAATATTATTCTTTGAAAATGTTTTATTATCCGGATACTATTTCGCAATATAACCCTTTTCAGACTACAGTCGAACTCGGATTTAACGTCGGTTTTGGGGCTGTCCTTGGACCTGACCTATCCTAAATGAACTGGATTTAGCTAAATCCGAGCGTCAACAGTTACTGTTTTGTCACGCCTTCGTGAATCCCGCACACCCCGCGCAGCTCCTGACAAGCCTGCCCGCGGCGCGGCGTCATTTCTCGGAAATGATAAATCCAGACACGTTCAATCAGAGTTCGACTGTACTTATAATAATTTCTTTCAGATACGATTAAAGATATACTCGAATATCTCACGAAACATTCAGATGATCGTACAAAGCTCAATAAGTATTGGCTAGATACCCATCAAGCTCGAGGGAGTATCCTTAAAATAGAAAGATGCAGTGTCCAAGAAAACCTCTATCGTTTCAAAGGTTTGCGGGAACAACTAGGACTTGAACTGGTATGCTCATTAGATTCATTAAATTCTGTAATTTGAAATCCTCTCTATATCGTTAAAAACTATTCACTACTGATATTATTTTACAGATCGAGACTTATTTCGACTTTTTACATCCCGATAAAAGAGATGTTTTTCATGACAAGTGGCCAGTCATTCAAGAACACGTATTGCGACCGCTAAAAGCTGGACCAAAGTTGCCTGCTGTCAACAAATCCTATCTAGATTTGTTGCCAGGACTTCAACCTGGTATTTTATGGTTTTATATTTCTGTATTTTTATATGTTGTGTCCACATTCCTCATCATTAATTTTATTATTAATAATTGTTTTTGTTACCTCACGCAGATAGTCAGCATGCAGCAATATTTTATTTACTGTTAAATATCGTACCAGTCGGAAAGGCTACACGCGGAAGAAAAAGAAAACGGAATTCCGATAAAAAAAAACGAGGTTCCTGAGGTCGTCGAGAATCCAGAACCGAATGGATTTTTACAGAATTTGTTAAGAGGAAACGCGAGCGGAAGCGAAAAGAGACATTCATATATGCTGTTTGTTCAGGTGAGATTTAAAATTAAATATAATAATATAAACTATCTTGTCTAGAAAAAGCGGTGTAGCGATATGTCTAAAAAGTGTGGTTATTTTTGATGTTGTAAACCAATATATAAGGCTCAACAATTATACGTTATGAGAGCATTTTTCACGGGAAATGGGTATTTTTATTCAGAAAAATTCTGTTTCAAAGATTAAAAAGAGGGACGCCAAAATCCGCCCCTTTTTTGCGTCCAATCTAGTTTTTGAAGGAAATAACATGAATTGACGCAACAAAGCTCAAAATAATCGTCAATGCATTCTGTAACTGGCTTTGTCATGAGTTTACCCTTTCAACCCCTTTTAACGCTCGGAAATTGAAAAAATACCTCTAATTGGGATTGAAAAGTACTTCATGCATAAGAACGTGATTGAAATAGATTTAACTATGTCTTTTATGTAGGTTAGATCGCGTTGGTATATTAACGTATAGTTGCTACGTCCATTCTTCTTACATAGCACCATTTTAACCCCGAAAAACCCAAAAACTACCCCTACCAGAGGGTGGAATGTGCACCGGCACTATAAAAGTAGGTAGAATAGTTTTCAATAGTTTTTCATCAAACTGTGATGCTTCGACTCTTGAAAATAAACAAACTACCCCTATGAGGGGGTGGAAAATACGTCATAAACAAGAATGTGTATGAAATATTTTTTTTTTCTGTGTATATTTGTGTGTATATACAGGGTGGGCCATTTTAATCTATAGTGGATAATATCTCAGATGCTTGCAGATATGAAAAAATGTTTTGAACAAAAGTTGGAGGAGATAATGGGGGACGTCTACGGGTACCAATGACTTTGACCTTGAACTTGGTTTCGAAGGTTATTTCAAGGTCAGAGTCCTTTTTTTAAATGGAACAACTCATTTTTGACTCCGGATTTAAAAAGAGCTGGAAATTTGACTTTCGAAATGATATTTTTGTCAAGGTCATTGGTAAGGTAAAATAAAGGTCAAATTGGAGAAAAACGTTAGTTGTTGGGTTAGTGGGTTATTGGGCTATTGGGTTGTTGAGTTTTTGGCTTATTAATTTTTTCGGATCCAGATTTCAAAACCAGAGGCGCCGTTTTCAACTTGCACTCCAAGCTTACATCAGTTTTTTAACGTTTTTCTTAAATTTGACCTTTATTTGACCTTACTAATGACCTTGATAAAAATATCATTTTAAACGTAAAATTTCCCGCTCTTTTCAAATCCAGAGTCAAAAATAAGTGGTTCCACTAAAAAAAATGACTCTGACCTTGAAATAACCTTCAAAACCGAGGTCAAGGTCAAAGTCATTGGTACCCGTAGATGTCCCCCATTATCCCCTCCAACTTTTGTCTGAAACGTTTTTTCGTATCTGCACAAGCATCTGAGATATTATCCACTATAGATTAAAATGGACCACCCTGTATATATATATATATATGGTCACGCCAGTGCCAGTGTATAGTAGCATCGTTAATTATTCTTGCTTAGCACTATTTCAACGCCCAGAATCCCGAAAACTACCCCTATCAGGGGGTGGAAACTAGACCACTACCATGGAAGTAGGTAAAATAGTGTCTAATCGTTTTTCGTCATAACAGTATATTATGTACCTCAACTATACTTACTCAGTGACGCTTCAACTCTTGAAAATCGAAAAACTAGCCCTACAATGAGTTATTGGGTTATGGGTTATATAACCCTATATAGTAAAGGTACGTGCATATTTGGCTGTATATGTTTGTGTTTGCACATGTTTGAGTGGGTGTGTGTGTCGGTCTCTCTCTCTCTCTGTGGGTGTGGTGTGTGTGTGTGTGTGTGTGTTTGATATGACACACGACATGGCACATGACATGACGCATGACATGACACATGACATGACGTATGACGTGACGCATGGCGTGACGCATGACGTGACGCATGACGTGACACATGATATGGCATAAGACATGACACATTGCAAGGCATGACATGACACATGACGTGACACATGGCAAGACATGACACATGACATTACGCATGACATGGCGCATGACATTACGCAAGACATGACGCCAGACATGACGCAAGACATAGCGCAATACATAACACTTGGCATGACACTTGATATGACGCATGACATGACGCAAGACATGACACATGTCATGACACAGGACATGACACATGTCATGAAATATGACATGACACTTGCATGACACATGACATGACGCAAGACATGACACATGACATGACTTGGCATGTCATGATACATGACATGACATAACATGACACATGACATGACACATGACGTGACACATGAGATGACACATGACATGACACGACGTGACACATGACATGACACGACGTGACACATGACATGACACATGACATGGCACATGATTCATGCCATGTCATGTGTCATGTCGACTCATGTGTCATGTCATATGTCATGTGTCATGCCATGTCAGGTGTCACATCAAGTGTCATAACATGTATCATGATATATCATGTGGCATGTCATGTATCATGACATTTCATATGACATGACATGTCAAGTCATGTCAAGTCATGTCATTTAAAGTCATATCATTTCAAGTCATTTCATGTCAAGTCATGTCAAGTCATGTCATGTCAAGTCATGTCAAGTCATGTAATGTCAAGTCATCTCATGTCAAGTCATGTCATGTCAAGTGATGCCATGTCAAGTCATGTCAAGTCAAGTCATGTCATGTCAAGTCATGTCAAGTCATCTCAAGTCAAGTCATGTCATGTCAAGTCATGTCAATTCATGTCATGCCAAGTCATGTCAAGTCATGTCATGTCATATCAAATCATGTCATGTCAAGTCATGTCGAGTCAAGTCATTTCAAGTCATGTCAAATCATGTTATGTCAAGTCAAGCCATGCCATGCCAAGTCATGTAATGTCGAGGCATGTCATTTCAAGTCATGTCATGTCAAGTCACGTCATGTGTGATTTTATGTGTTATGTGTCAATGTATAATGACTACGGTAATTCTACTTACTTAGCACAATTTTAACCAATAAAAGCCGATAAAATACCCCTCTCAGGGGGTAGAAAGTACTTCATGACCAAGAACGAGGATAAAACATTTTTTAATAATTTTTTTTCTATATATATGGTCACTCTAGTGCCTTATCAGGGGGTGGAAACTACACCGGTACCATGAAAGTAGGTAAAATAGTGTCTAATAGTTTTTCATCATAACAGTATTATATGTACCTCAACTATACATACTCAGTGCCGCATCAACTCTTGAAAATCGAAAAACTACCGCTACAATGAGTTATAGGGTTATATAACCGTATATTGTGAAGATGTGTGCATATTTGGCTGTATTTGTTTGTGTTAGTACATGTGTGTGTATTTGTGTGGAAGTGTGCGTGTGTTTGTGTGCAACAAATAGTCTGCCCTGAGGGCTGTGTTTGATGCGCGGACAATGACATGCCGTGAAACATGAAATGACTAATGATGTGACATGTAACATCACACATGGCATGACTTGACATGACATGACTTGACATGACTTGACATGACTTGACGTGACTTGACATGACTTGACAGGACTTGACATGACTTGACATGACATGACTTGACATGACATTACTTGACATGACTTGACATGCCATGACTTGACATGACATGACTTGCTATGACTTGACATGACATGACTTGACATGACATGACTTGACATGACTTGACTCGACATGACATCACTTGCCATGAAATGACATGACTTGACATGACATGACTCGACATGACATGACTTGCCATGACATGACATGACTTGACATGACTTGACATGACTTGACATGACATGACATGACATGAAATGACATGACTTGACATGACATGACTTGGCATGACTTGACTTGACATTACATGACTTGACATCACATGACTGGACATGACTTGACTTGACATGGCATGACATGAATTGACATGACTTGACATGACTTGACATGACTTGACATGACATGACTTGACATGACATGACATGACATGACTTGACATTACATGACTTGACATGACTTGACATGAAATGACTTGACATGACTTGACATGACATGACTTGACATGACATGATTTGACATGACATGACTTGACATGACATGACTTGACATGCCATGACTTAACATGGCATGACTTGACATGACAAATTAGGTACTATTCCTCTTTTGAATCAAATCTGTATTCGGAGTGAGAAATTGGCTAATTTTAATCGTTTTCGTGTAAAACGTTTATTTTTCTGAACTCTTACTAAAAAAAAGAAACATTTTACAAAAAAACTTTCATTCAAATACAGATTTATTTCAAAACAGGGATATCCCCTAATTAACAATCCTATTATTTATATAAGCCCCTAATTAAATATTATAAGTCCCTAATTAATTATGCAGTAAAATGAGACAATTCAATTTTGTGCATGGTTCCTGGTTTGAACGCCCCTTAACAAAAACAATTAACTTTCAAAGATGAGTAAAAATTTGGAACAATTTTTTTCATGTTTTCATCAATTATCAAAAATATTGTCCCTTCTTTTATTTTCCAGTATTTCCGATAATAGGTACTATGAAATACAAAAATTTTGCATCAATGTTAATTTTATATTTTAAATTACAAATTGCGCATTATTCCTAGTACAGCTACATACATTTCATTGTTGAAGTAAATTGTGAGCTAAAGGCTGTTTCTTCTTTATCAGGCTGATAACGAGGCTGAAGTAGTTCTACAGAATTTAAGAAAAAGTTTATCCAATGAAAAATGAACACTGCAGCCAATTGTTCTGACTACTGGATCAATCGTAAATGTGCGGAAGACCTTCAACATCGTTAACGATGTTTGGTACGGAATAAATTCATTTTTGGACGCGATCGTCTTAGAATTTAAAGCTGTTTATGTTTTTGATTGTGCGTATCCGGATGAATCAAAATACATTTGGCAATTGGTTCAAGTTGCAGGATTCAGTATCAGGCCCTCTTCTAAAAAAATATGCCTCAACGTGAACTCAATTTGAAAAAAAATTAATGCAAAGTTCGAAGTTATCAAACAGAGAAGATAGTTTTCAAAATTTACAAAGAATACTTTCTTATGTAATATAAAATATTGTATAATGCAAAATTGATGCGAAGTTAACAGGTGTACAACTTGGAACAAGTTTTCAACCCTTTTATAGAAAATATCTGTAAATGCAATTTTGGTAAACTGCTTTGCTTGTGAATTATCATTCACAAGCAATAAAAGTCTCGTTCTTCCTGTTGAATTATCGATGAAATTTACTGCTCAAAAGTTTATTACTTATTCGATTCTTATCGAAAACACTGGGCTATTCATCATTCATCTGAATTAAATAGTATACAAGTTCAACAAAACGCTTTTTTTTCTCGATGAAAATGCTTCCATTTATGATTCTCCGCAGAATTTGAATGTAGATTATAAGGACTCTCAATTTTATCCGGATTCCGACTGTTCTTCCGATGAATTCGATGAGTACGATGAGATATTCGGCGATGAAACCTTGCTTTTAGAAACTCCAAGTGACTGTAAATCAGATTCGCTAACATTATTAGCGACATTAAACATGATGTTTGTAACAGAGTTTCTGAAGTGGGCAAAGAATCACTGACTGTCACAGAGGTTTCTGATATTTTAAAGAAATTTTCACTGGCATTTAAAGATTTTGAGATAGAAGCGGAACGCTTTGCCCACTTCAAAAAACATGATACCTTTATACTTCCTGAAAGTTACAAACTTGGAGAGATGAGGGTTATTGTTGAAAAAGAGGGCGAAAAAGAATTAGTCGATAAAGATTTAGTAGCTCAATTCATTCCAATCAGGAATGTTCTAAAGCAATTTTTCGAACTGCCAGGCGTTCTCGATAGTACCATGCAGTACTTAAATGATGTTCAGAAGCACTCCGTGATTGTAAAAAATATTTTTCAAGGTACTTTTTGCAAAGAAAAGACTCAAAAATATTCCAACAAGATTGTATTGTCAATATTCGGTTACTTTGATGACTACGAGACTAATAATCCTCTTGGTAGTCATAAGGGTGTTTCGGAATGCGGAGCCGGTTACTTAAGCTGTGCAGCCGTCCCTCCCGAATGTCAGTCCATGGTTGAAAATATTTTTCTTTTTATATTGTTTAATAGTAAACACAGGAAGACATTTTCTAATGAAATAGTTTTTGCAAAAGTTGTCGAGGAAATTCAATTTTTAGAACGTGAGGGTATTACGATTGCAATTGGAAATGAAAAGAAACAAATCTACTTCGTACTCGCTCTGATGTTGGCTGATAATCTGGGTGTCAATGGAATTTTAGGTTTTGTGGAGTGTTTCACTGCAAATTTCTTTTGTCGACTTTGCCTCACAGAATACAAAAATCTTCAATCGATATTTCATGAACGCGATTGTGTGCTCCGTGATGAAGAAAATTACGAAGCTCTTTTAGCTAAAAACGACGTCTTTAAGTCTGGAATAGAAGAAAACTGCACCTTTAGTGAGATTGACAGCTTTAAGACGACAACCAATTTATTTGTTGACCCTCAACACGATCTCTTGGAAGGTGTTTTACGTTACGACGTGGCTCTTACTTTGCGTGATTTAATATTTGTAGAGAAATTGTTTTGAATCGACGATCTAAATTTGAGACTCTCCGGTTTTCAATATGGGACAAACGGTAGCGTAAATAAGCCTCAAGCGATTTCCGAAAAACACATAAAAAAAGGATGTTTAATAATGTCGTCCTCCGAAATGCTGCCTCTCCTTAGGGCATTGTTTCTTCTAGTGGGACCGTTCGTGCCAGAGGAAAACGAGCATTGGCATTTGCTTACCAAACTAAAATCTATAGTTGAAATTGTGTTTAGCAAAATTATTTAGCTGGGATCGCACAAGCTTTTGAAAACAGAAGTAACCGAATGTCTGGCTTTACATTATAAACTTTATCCACGTCAAATGAAACCAAAACATCACTTATTAATTCATTATTCGCGTATAATGAAGGCTGTTGGACCTTTAAGCAACATTACTTGCATGCGTTACGAAAGTAGACACCGGGATGGAAAAGTAACCTCTCACATCTCAGCCTGTAGAAAAAACGTTTGTCGAACGATTGCGATTAAACATCAATTAATGTTAAACTACAGATTTTTGATGAAACAAGGTACCTATGCTCCGTTCACAACAGGTCCTATTGGATATCGAAACATAAATGAGATAAATGATATCGAGAACTTTATCCACTTACTTACGCCTCTAATGACAAACACTGTGCAGACAGTTAAATGGTTGGAATGTTTAGGGCAAAGAATTAAAACTAAAAGTGTTGTGACTATTTTTACAGAAAGTGGACCGCAATTTCATTTGGTACATACTTTAATAGTGTTCGATAATAATTTTCAAATTATATCACAAAAACTTGAGGACTGCTACTTCATTAAGCACCTGCAAGCATTCAAAGTGTTCAATGATAATATGTATTCCTACTGCATTCTAAATATGATCTATATTACCTGTAACGCAATGGTTAGTAGTCGAAACAAAATAGGTGACGGTTATCATTATATTGCCAAAGATTGGATGTAACTAAAGTTATTTCTCATATGAGGTGGACCAAAGAATGAAAAAAAAAATATATATGTAAGGATATATGTTGAACGAGTTTTGTAAGAGAACTTCGACTTTAATTATTATCATTTTTAATGTAAAACTCTACCACTGATAGAAATTGGGCAAGAGTATGAATCGTTTTATATCGCATTTTCTTGATCTCGTTGCCGATGTTTAATCTGCGCCAAAGTATGAAGACTGTATTTATTATGTAAGTTTGTACCTGAAATGTCTGACAACTATTGAAAAAAAAAAAAACTATGAAAAAGTCCGTTTTCAATTTAAAAAACATGAATGTCCAGTTTCCTTCAGAAACGGAGCAAGATATGAAAAAAGTTGAGAAAACATAATTGTTTATTGGAAAAATCGGTACAAAAATACCCTCTTACCATTTTTTAATTTCTCTTCAATTTTTTTAGAAGCTAATTTTTTAATTGGAATATGTCTAAACTGGTTCTCCAGTTTTTTATCAGGGAAAATATTAGAATAGATAAAGTTTGATTTAAGTAACCCTATAAAATAGTTTTTTATTCTCAGTAAATCTTATTTTTTATATCTGTGATTAAAAAAAGGTTTTCAGCGAAATGTGTAATAATTTCTGAATATCAGGTAATAATTGTATGATTGTAAACTTTAAATGTCAGAAATAATTATACAGTTGTTTACAATTAAACCTTTTTTTAATTATAGACAAAAATGAGCAATAAGATTTTTCAAGAAGAAAAAGCTATCCTCACATGATTTAACTCAAACTTTATTTTTTCTAATTTTTGTTATCGCAAGCAATTAAAATCCCTATATCGCGTTGTTTTCGCGAAAACAAGGAAAATTCCCTTTGTTGAAATAAAAAATTGATTTTTTTTTAAAACCAGCGTGAGAAAATATTTTATTTTCTATCGGAAAATAGTTTTAAGGCATATTTTAGTGCGAGTGTCGAAGTGAACGATCCTTCATGCATAAATAAATAAATAAAAGGTTTTCATTAAAAAAATTAATTAGATTTATTATAAATTTCCTTACCGTTATAATATTTCAAGACATGTACATTTAAACTATGAACGTTACAATTTTAATTTTTCTATGTTTGACATTTTTAATTTTATGTGTGATTGTTGAATTTTTATATATGAATAACAATGGAACGATTATTAATTTCAAAAAGTTTAGGTAAGTTTAAGAGATATTTGGAAGTTCTTTGAACTGCATAATTTATAAAAGTTTAAAATTGTACATTTTTCAGATTAACTGCATTTAATTTCAAATTGTTCAATTGAAACGATTTCATGTTACACGTAACATTTGTAAGTTATTGAACGTTTGAATATAACATTTTTAAAACTTTAATTTAAGAAGTTTAAAATTCAAGAGTTCCAATTTAAGTGTTTCAATTCGCGTTCCAGTTTTTATAAATTCAAATGTAGAAATATTTTGCCTCAAGAGATTGAATCTTTTAATAATTAAAGATTTTGAAAATTGTAATCACCCTGAATAAATAAGTAATAAATTAATTGCGATTCATACACTTCCTAGCATTTACTTCATATCGACGATAAATTTCTTAAAATCATAATCTGGTTTAGCAGGATGGAATATCGCCGTGCTGCAGCGTCGGAGATCCCGTGTTCAATTCCCGCCAGCGACTTTTAATTCTATTTTCTCTGTTTCAGCTTATAATATGTATAATGTATAATTATGTATGTTTAAAAATATGTATATAATAACTTATGTGTACAACTGTAATATAAAGATATAAAATCCTGTTTATTATCAATGCATACTGTGTGTGACTCCTTCAAGGTTGAACAGTGGTGAGTATGTGTGTGGTCGCACGGTCGAAGGTGAATGACCGCCAAAAAGGACGATATAATTTTTATCATATTCCAGACTTCATTTTTCAGGAACTGCTCCTAAGTTTCTAAGTTGATTCCTATTCACAATGCTACTGTTGTGTCTCGTGAATACTTCACGGGTTATTTTAAGTTTTCAAAAAATTATTCGTCATCTTTCTAATCGACATTTTAACCGAGTTCCGTGAATTCTAATTTGATCCTTTAACAGAATATTTGTAAGTAGTTTCGCAGTATCTTGAGAATTATTGCCAAGTATACCAAAAATACTTCGTCGATATTATAATTTGATACGTTTCAATATTTCATAATTTTTTCTCGTATCCGAGACCTAGCTACAAGTTCGTGACTTTTCTGTGGATTTCAACCTAAAAAGATGAATTCTCAACAAAAAATGTAATAGATGATACACCAACAAAAGAATGTAATTCAAAATAAAAAACAGTTTGATTTAACTAACAACAATGCATTTTAAATAAAATACTTGAATCCTAAACTAAAATAGATTAATTTTCAACGTAGCAGTTGGATTTTTATACAAAACATTGATTTTCTACCGAAAAAGGCGAATTTTTGACAAAATGGTTAAATTTTCTACCAAATTATTTAATTTTCGGGCCGAAAATACGATTTTTGAACCCGATAATATACATTTTCAACAAAAAAGTGAATTTAAAAAAACTAATTTTTAACTAAAATTATGAATCTTCTACAAAAAAAAAATAAGTTTAAGAAATGAGTTATACTTTCAACCAAGTAGTCAAATTTATACTCTAAAAAGATGAATTTTCAACGAGAAATGTAATAGTTGACGTATCAACAAGAAAAGAATTTAATAAAAAATAAAAAACAGTTCGATTTAACCAAAAACAATGAATTTTTCAACAAAATACATCAACTGTCAACAAAATAGTTCAAGTTTCTAGAAATTATTGAATTTTCGAGCCAAAAATAAAAATTTTCTACCAAACAGTTCAATTTTCAATAAAAAAGTTAATTTTAAACTGAAACAGATTAATATTAACCAGATAATTGCATTTTCAACCTAAATAGAGGAAGTTTCTACAGAAAGACATGAATTTTTAAACCAAAAAGATGAATTTCAACAACATAGTTGACATTTCTACCATAAATAAAATTTTTAGTCAAGAAAGAAACAAAATTTTAACCAAGTTGTTGAAGTTTCAAACCAAAAAGACGAACTTTTAACAAAATAATTGAATTTTGAACCAAGAAGTATGACTTTTTGACCCAATAATGCATTTTGTAACCAAAAAAGATTAATTCTTTACCATCAATTTAATAGTCTCAACCGAAATCAATGAACTTTCACCCAACAATAGTTAGATTCTTTTATTGGTTTCTATTTAATCAGTTCGAATTTATGTGGAAAACGAGAAAAAGAGGAGAGTAGAAAAAAGACTGTGAAGTCTGCCATAAATAAATAGGAATTTTGATAAATAATAAACTAAATCATATTTTACATGAAAGTTGATAATTGACACAATCGCAAGTGACACTTCATCAATTATAAACAAATAAATCGCCCATTTGAGAGAGCGTAATTGCAAAAAAACCTTCGTAAGTTCTAATATGTTATTTTTCTTTTACTTTCTCGCAAATTATTATCATTTCTACAAGCGTCGTTTCTGATCTATCATTATTGTAGGAATTGGAAAGGAGAATGTGGCACCGAACTCTTCGTTAGTAGATAGTGAACTTGCACTCTCGCGTGACGAGATTGATGAGAATATGCCATTCCTCCTCCAAGCAGCAACGAGAAAGATGATGAACAGGAACTACTGAAAAATGGAAATGCTAACGAGGCTCAAAGCTCAAACAACGTTGAGTCAGAATCGCATTCCATTTTACCTGTCGAGGACGATGATGGCGGAAGAAATACACGTGGATGAAATTGAAGAACACGAGGTATCAAATCTCGAAGAAGTTTCTGTAAGTTAAAACTTAGTCTGTTTTTTTTTTTAGAATTTCACTATTTTGTTAAAAGTTCGTATTTTTTAGTTGCATTCAACAAAACAGTTATTTCAATCAAAATCTTTCTTGGTCGACAATTCAAGAACTTTCTTGTTGAACATTCGCCCTCTTGGATTGAAAGTTAACCTTTTTTGGTTCCATTCAACTGTTTTTTATTTCAATCAAAATCTTTCTTCATTGAAAATTCAACATTATTGTTGAACATTCGCTCTTTTCAATTCAAAGTTTTGGTAGAGAAGTCATCTTTCTTGGTTGAAAATGAACTTTTTTGTTTAAAATTCAATTGTTTTGGTTGAACTTGAATCTTTTTCTCTTTAAAAAAAACCATTTGATTCAAAATTCATCTTTTAGGTTGAAAGTTCAAGTATATTACAAGTTGCAATATTTTTTTAAACACGTCCCTTATGCTTCAAAGTTCAACTACTTCTCTTAAATTCAACTGTTTTGTCAAGAATTAGACTTTTTTGGTTGAACATTAAACTTTGTTGTTAGGAATTCACCTTTTTTATTCAAAATTACTATTCTTTTCTTTTTACATTCATCTTTTCGGGTTTAAAAGTCAACTGTTTTGTAAACCATTAGACTATTTAGCATCAAGAATATACTCCCTTGTTCAAAAGTCAACTCTTTTGGTTGAAAATCAAAAACATATTTCAAGATGAAAATTTAGGAATTTAAAGTATTTTAGTAGCTTCATTAGTGTTATTAAAAAGAAATTATTCCCCTATTTCCACTGTTTTGAGAGTATTTTGGGAAGAATCAGGGAATTTTGAAAATGAAGTTTTGTTGCCACCCCTGTAATCATTTGTTAATTATTGTAAAGGCGAAAGTTAATAGTGATTCTTTCATCACAATGGGAAAGGCCAGATGTGACAGAAGATGCTGAAAGCTAAGTTTTAGGCGTACAAATAATAAGATTAGAAAGTCTGTTAAAGTACTGTAAATGTATTTGACGAAACCTTGCAAAGGTTAAAAAGAAAAGAAAGATAAAAAATATATCCCTGTTAAAGGCCAAAGAAAGCATTATTCTGATAACCCAGCAGTCTATCAATAATAAGATAAAATAAAAGTATTGCTTAGGTCTCCGTGTAGAAATGGTAACAGGGATCCGACCGGGAGCCGGCCTGATAGCCCCAGTTTAAACCGGGCGTTGGCTGGGGATTCTGGCCGGGATCCGGCTAAAAACGTCACGGTAAACTGGTCGGATACCGGCCAGGATCCGGTCGGGTAACCCGGTCACAGACCGGTTAAAAAATTTTGCTTCAGGCGAGAAATTGGTAACTTGGATTGTCTTTTATGGCTCATCGTAAAGAATTCGGTGCACTTTAAATATAAAATCAAGTTATCAAATTCTTGCGAGGAAATTAGAGAACAGTTTCAATCACTAATGCTAGAATCTCCTAGCCATTGTTTTAATTTGGAAACCACGTGGTGATTTGAGGTTAGGAAG
>JAABKJ010006010.1:0-22406 GCA_011634705.1 Andricus grossulariae | reverse complement strand
AGATTAAGAATTACTTTCTATAAAGTAATGTCCTCTTTGAGTAAGAATCAGATCCAGACATCAGAAGCCCAAATCCTCTCGAAACGGGAAATAGGGTGCTTTTTCACAAAAATTAGGAAATTAATCCTTTGATATAAAATTAATGTATATGTACCATATTTACAAAAAAATAGTTAAATTAATAACATAAGAAAATTTATTATTTGTGCTGAAATCTGGAAAAAAGATGAAGAATTACTTTCTATAAAGTCATGTCCTCTTTGAGTAAGAATCACATCCAGACATGAGAAGCCAAAATCCTCTCAAAACGGACAAATAGGGTGCCTTTTCACAAAAAATAGGAAATTAATTCTTTGATATAAAATTAATGTATATGTACCATATTCAACCAAATAGTTGAATTAATAATATAAAAAAAATGATAGATCAAACAGTTGCATTTACTTCAAAATAATTGAACTTTCAAGCAAAACAGACGATTTTTCCACAAAATAGTTGTATTTTTAACCAAACAGTTAAATTTTCAACCTACAAAGATGAACTTTCAACTAAATGGTTGAATTTTCATACGAAAAAAATTAAATTACATAAAAAATAACAACTAAAATAACATCAACAAAAATATATAAAACATTATAGTTCAACGAAAAACAGTTGCATTTTTTTCCAAAAAATTTAATCCTCTAGCCAAAAAGACGATTTTTTTAGAAGATTGTTGCATTTTCAACCAAAAACTTCTCTATCAAAAAAGCTGAATTTCCTATCGAAAAGGATGAATTTTGTAGTCAAAAAGACGAGCATTAAACAAAATAGGTAAATTTTCGACCAAATCAGATGACTTTTTTTTTACAAAATAGTTGCATTGTCAACAAAATAATTAAATTTCAAACAAAATTGTTGAATTTTTAACCAACAAAGATGAATTTTCAAACAAATAATTAAATTTTCAACCAAAAAATATATATTTTCAAACAAATAGCTGAATTTTCGAATACAAAAAAAACAACATACATTTTCAACAAAAAATGGAATAATTAGATTTTTATTTAAAAAAATTAATTTTTAACTACAGGAAACGAATTTTATACAAAAAAGTAGAATTTTTAACGAATAAAATGAATTTTCAACCCAATAAATGAATTTTTTAATTAAAAAGATACATTTTCAATTAAAAATGGAATTATTAAAATTTCAGTAAATCCGAATTATTTCAATCACAAAAAAATTAATTTTAAACAAAATAGTTTAATTTTTAACGAAAAATGTAATAGTTCATAATTCAAGCAAAAAAAAATTGAATTTTCGAACGAAATTATACAATTTTCAAATCAATATGACGAATTTTCTATAAAACACTTAAATTTTCAATTCACAAAAATATGCACTTTCAACCAAAAGTTAATTTTAAACCAAATAGTTGAATTTTCGACCAAAATAACAGAATTTGCAAATAAAAAAAAACGACTTTTCTACAAAACCGTTGAATTTTCAACAAAATGTTAATTTTGAAATAAATAGTTGAATTTTCAAACCAAAATGACGAATTTTCTATAAAACACTTGATTTTTTGATCCACAAAACTTCGAATTCTCAACAAAGTGTTAATTTTGAACCAAATAGTTGAATTTTCGACCAAAATAATAGAATTTTCAAACCAAAAAAGGCCAATTTTCTTCAAAAATACGAATTTTGAATTTTCAACCAAATGTTAATTTTGAACCAAATAGTTGAATTTTCGACCAAAATAATAGAATTTTCAAACCAAAAAAGGTCAATTTTCTTCAAAAATACGACTTTTGAATTTTTAACCAAATGTTAATTTTGAACCAAATAGCTGAATTTTCGACCAAAATAATAGAATTTTCAATCCAAAAAAGACGACTTTTCTACAAAACCGTTAAATTTTCCATAAAATGTCAATTTTGAACCAAATAGTTGAATTTTCCAACAAAAATGGCGAGTTTTCTATAAAACGCTTGAATCTTCAATCCACAAAAATATGAATTTTCAACCAAATGTTAATTTTGAACTAAACAGCTGAATTTTCGACCAAAATAATAAAATTTTTAAACAAAAAAAGACGAATTTTCTGCAAAACACTTGAATCTTCAATCCGCAAAAATATGAATTTTCAACCAAATGTTAATTTTGAACCAAATAGTTAAATTTTCGACAGAAATAATATAAATTTTAAAGCAAAAGACGACTTTTCTACAAAACCATTAAATTTTCTACAAAATGTTACTTTTTAACCAAATAGTTGAATTTTCGACCAAAGTAACAGAATTTTCAACAAAGTGTTAATTTTGAACCAAATAGTTGAATTTTCGACCAAAATAATAGAATTTTCAAACCAAAAAAGAAGAATTTTCTACAAAAATATTAATTTTCTACAAAACACTTGAATCTTCAATCCGCAAAAATATGAATTTTCAACTAAATGTTAATTCTGAACCAAATAGTTGAATTTTTGGACCAAAATAAAGGAATGTTCAAACCAAAAAAGACGAATTTTATACAAAATAGTTGAATTCTCAAGATAGTGTTAATTTTGAACCAAATAGTTGATTTTTCGACCAAAATAATAGAAGTTTCAATCCAAAGAATACGAATTTTCTACAAAAATATGAATTTTAAACCAAATGTTAATTTTGAACTAAACAGCTGAATTTTCGACCAAAATAATAAAATTTTCAAACCAAAAAAGGACAATTTTCTTCAAAAGAACGAATTTTGAATTTTTAACCAAATGTTAATTTTGAACCAAATAGTTGAATTTTCGACCAAAATAATAGAATTTTTAAACCGAAAAAAGGAATTTTCTACAAAACAGTTGAATTTTCTACCCAAAAATATGACTTTTGAAGAAAATAGTTTAATTTTTCACCAAAGAGATTTTTAATTATTAAAATCAATTTTCAACAAAGTCGTTCAAATTGCAACCAAGTGATCGAATTTTTAACCAAGAAGATTAATTTTCTAGAAAAAGAAACGAATTGGCAATAAAACACATAAATTTTAAACCAAATAGTTGATTTTTTAACTAAAAACGCCAATTTTCAACCAGAAATGGAGGAGATAAATTTTCAGTTTAAACATTCATTAAAAAAAAATGAACAATATAATTAAATCTTCAAACAATATTAGCTTTTTCAACTAAAAACGATAAAACTTCAACAAAAAATGGAGTATTTAAATTCTCAGTTAAAAAAAAATTAATTTCCAACCAAAAATAAAAACGAATAATCAACAAAATAGTTCAAAGTTCAATCATAAAAATTAATTTTTAACAAAATAGTTCAGCTTTTCACCAAGTAGTCCAATTTTTTACCAAAAAAGACGATATATAATAATTAAATTTTCAACTAAGTTGTAGAATTTTTAATCAAAAGATAAATTCTGAACAAAAACTATAATAATAGACTTTTTCAGGTCTCAGACTCACTTTAGAGATCAAAAATAGTGTAAATAGTGTCAAAAATTAAAAAAAAAAGTTTCACAATAGTGTCATGAAATTTTTCGAGTATTAAAAATTAAGTTCAATGTTTATTTAAAATGTTTTTAATTATCAAAATTCCTATTTATTTATCACCGGCTTCACAGTCTTTCCCCCTCTTTTTATTTGTCCACGTAAATGCGAACTTAATTAATAGAACCTATTAAAATAATCCAACTATTTTTGGTTTAAAGTTAATTCTTCTCGGTTGAAAAGTCTACTATTAAATTTGTCGTTACGAATTCATATTTTTTATTTACAAATTTTATTATTTGGTTCAAAATTGAATTACTTTCTTGAAAATTCAACAATTTTGTTGAACATTCATCTTTTTGGTTTCATAATGTATCTCTTTTTCTAGAAATTTAATCTTTTTTGGTTAAAAATTAAATAATTTGGTAGAAAATTGAACTACTTGGTTGAAAATTCATGTATTGTGTTGAAAATTCGTCTTTTTTGGAAGAAAATAAATTTATTGGTTAAAAATAAAATTGTTTAGGTGAAAATAATATGTTTTAGATGAGGATTCAAGTATTTTATTAAAAATTTGTCTTTAATTGTTAAATCAAACTGTTTTTTGTTTATTTAAATTAAAATCTGTGTTTTTTTTTAATATCTACTACCACATTTTTTGTTAAATATTCATATTTTTAGATTAAAAATTCAACTCCTTGGTTGGAAGTTGAACTAATTTCTTGAAAATTCTTTTTTTTTTGTTGAAGATTTATAATTTTATTTTAAAATCTTCTTTTTTTTTTTAATGATTTTCTTTAAACTGAAAATTAAACTATTTTGTTGAAAATTCAACCGATTCGTTCTAAAAGAACTTTTTTGTTGCAAATTCATATTTTCGGGTTAAAAGTTCAACTGTTTTTATAGAAAAATGGTCCTTTTGACTTTAAAATTTCACAATTTGGTATAAAATTAATCAGTTTTGTAGGAAAATCGTTTTTTTAAATTGAAAATTAATTCTCCTTAATTAAAATTACACTACATCATGCTTAGTTAAAAATTGATCTTTTTTAGCTTAAAAATTCAGCTATTTAGTTCAAAATTTTTAGAGACAAAAAAAATACAGTGTAAAAATCAAATAAATTTTGGACTAACATCACATACATTGTTCAAAATATTTAGTTAAAAATTTATGTAATTTTTTGAAAATTTGTATTTTTTTGTTGAAAATTGAACTATCTGATTAAAAATTTTTGTATTTTGTTGAAAATTCATATTTTTAGGTAGAAAATATTTCTTTTGGTTAAAAATGCAATGTATGGTTGAAAATTAATCCATTTTATTTGAGGCCTCAAGTATTTTGTTGAAAATTCGTCTTTCTTATTATATTTAACTTTTTTATTTAATATTAAATGAAAAATTCTCCTTTTGTTGTTTTAAAATTAAAAGTTTTGACTAAAAATGTGTAACTATTCCACTTTTTGTTGAAAATTCATTGTATTTTGTCGAAAATTCGTGTTTTTAGTACAAAATTAATTCTCTTGATTTAAAATTTAACTATATGTGTTTTGTTAACAATTAGTATTCTTTTGGTAGAAAATTAATTTTTTTTTTTGAAAATGTAACTGTACGGTTGAAAATTAATCTGTTTTAGTTGAAGATTGAAATATTTTTTGGAAAATTCATCTTTTTTGGTTGTATTCAACTGTTTTTAATTTAAAATTTAATCTTTTTCTGTTTAAATATCAACTATTACCTTTTTTGGTGAAAATTCAACTACTTTGTAGAGAATTTCACTCTTTTGTAGAGAATTCGTCTGGCTTGAAAATTCAAAAATCTAGTAAAAAATTCAACTGTTCTGTGGAAAATTTATGTAATTTGTTGAAAAATATTTTTTAAGAAAAAGTGGAGAAATAGTGTAATCGTTCAAAAAAAGTTTAAAATAGTGTCAATAGTGTGGTGAGTCCGAGGCCTGCTTTTCATTTAAAAATAATTAACCTTCAAAAAAAATATTTGGATTTTCTTTCTGAGTTCTATTAATTCTGTTGGCATTTA
Organism: Andricus grossulariae; assembly: GCA_011634705.1. Taxonomy (NCBI): domain Eukaryota; kingdom Metazoa; phylum Arthropoda; class Insecta; order Hymenoptera; family Cynipidae; genus Andricus; species Andricus grossulariae. The sequence goes on along the minus strand of JAABKJ010006010.1, from coordinate 16,903 downwards.
AGAAAAAAAAAAGAAAAGAAAAAACTAGAAAAGAGGGAGGCTTTTGAAAATAAGAGGAAAAAGCGAACTTCTTTAAAAAGGGGGGAAGAGTGTGAAGTCTGCACATCATAAATCCTAAATTTCTTACCAATATCCAGATTTCTTTCCAGCGTTCCATTCACTTCAGGAATCAGGAGATTTTCTTGACATTCTTCAGTCTCCATCTTGTTATTTAAAAATGTCTTCATCTCGTCTTCAGACAAGGGGCTCAGAGTGAAATTATCCCCCTTGCAGGCTCTATTCCTCTGACAGTATTCGATGAATTCTCGCCAGCAAGGATCGATTTGCAGAATCTTCGGATTTCCCACAACAATTAACAAAGATTTCGCTCGAGTAATCGTCACGTTGAAACGCTGCAAAAATTTGATTACATAATTATTTTAGTTCAGAGTGTTTACTAGAGGGACGATTTTAAATTCCCGGGTTTCTCCTGGTCAATTTTTCATTTTTTCGATCGGGGATTTATAGTTCTTTTTCAAATTTTTAGGTCCAGGTCTACGAAAAAACGAGAAAAAGGGGGAAAAGGAGACGTTTCTTTTAAACCTCGCCTTGATCCTCGTCTCGAACCTCGTCTTGATTCTTGTCTCGAATCTCGTCTTACTTCAAGTCTCGAATCTCGTTTTGCTTCTCCTCTAGAAGCCTGTCCAGAATTGCACCTCTAATCTCGTCTCGACTCTCTTTTCAAATCTTGATTCTTCTCTCAAATCTAGTCTAAATTCTTGTCTTAATTTTCGCCTTGAGCCTCGTCTCGAATCTCGTCTTGATTCTTGTCTCGAATAATGTCTTGATTCTTTTCTCAAATCTCGTCGATTCTCCTCTCGAATTTCGTAATAAATCTTATATTGAATCTCGTCTCTTGTACGGTCTTGAATCTCGTCTACAATCGCACTTATCATCTCGTGTCGAGTCTCTTTTCTAACCTTGATTCTCGTCTCAAATCTCGCCTTGATCCTCCTCTCGAATCTCGCCTTGATCCTCGTCTCGAATCTCGTATTGATTCTTGTCTCAAATCTCGTCTTGCATATCCTCTTGAATTTCGTCTAGAATTGCACCTCTGATCTCATCTCGAATATCGTTTCAAATCTTGATTCTTCTCTCAAATCTAGTCTTGATTCTCGTATCAAATCCCGCCTTAATCCTCGTCTCGAATCTCGTCTTGGTTCTTATCTCAAATCTCGTCTTGCTTCACCTCTCGAATTTCGTCTCGAATTGCACCTCTAATCTCATCTCGAATCTTTTTTAAAATCTTGATTCTCATCTTAAATCTAGTCTTGATTCTCGTCCCTAATATCGCTGTGATCCTCGTCTCGAATCTCGTATTCATTCTTGTCTCGAATCTCGTATTCATTCTTGTCTCGAATCTCGTCTTGCTTCTCCTCTCGAATTTCGTCATGAATCTTGTATTGGATCTCGTCCCTTGCATGGTCTTGAATCTCATCTACAATCGCACTTATCTCGTGTCGAATCTCTTTTCAAACCTTGATTCTTCTCTCAAATCTAGTCTTGATTCTCGTCTCAAATCTCGCCTTGATCCTCGTCTCGAATCTCGGCTTGATTCTTGTCTCGAATTCTTGTCTTGATTCTCCTCTCGAATCCCATTTAGAATCGCACTGCTAATATAATCTCGAATCTCATTTCAAATCTTCATTCTTCTCTCAAATCTAGGCTTGATTCTCGTCTCAAATCTCGCCTTGATCCTCGTTTCGAATCTCGTCTTACTTCTCCTCTCGAATTTCTTCTTACTTTTTGTCTTGAATCTCGTCTTGATTCTCGTATCAAATCTCGCCTTGATCCTCGTTTTGAATCTCGTCTTGCTTCTCCTCTCGAATTTCATCTTGATTTTTGTCTTGAATCTCGTCTTGATTCTTGTCCCAAATCTCGTCTTGATTCTTGTTTTGAATCTCGTCTCGAGTATAATTTTGAATCTGGTCTATAATTGCGGCCTAGAATTGGGCTAGAATATCGAATCTCTTTTCAAATCTTGATTCTTCTCTCAAATCTAGTCTTGATTCTCGTGTCAAATCTCGCCTTGATCCTCGTCTCGAATGTCGTCTTGATTCCTGTCTCAAATCTCGTCTTGCTTCTCTCGAAGGCCGTCTAGAGTTGCACCTCTCATCTCGTCTCGAATCTCTTTCCAAATCTAGATTCTGCTATCAAATCTAGTCTAGAGTCTCGTCTCAAATCTCGCCTTGATCCTCGTCTCGAATCTCGTCTTGCTTCTCCTCTCGAATTTTGTCATGATTTTTGTATTGAATCTCGTCTTGATTCTTGTATTGAATCTCGTCCCTTGTATGGTCTTGAATATCGTCTAGAATCGCACTTATAATCTCGTGTCAAATCTCTTTTCAAACCTTGATTCTTCTCTCAAATCTAGCCTTGATTCTCGTTTCATATCTCGTCTTGATCCTCGTCCCTAACCTCGTCTTGATTGTCTCGAATCTGGTGTTGCTTCTCCTCTCGAATTTCATCATGAATCTTGTATTGAATCTCGTCCCTTGTATGGTCTTGAATCCCATCTAGAATCGCACTTCTAATATAATCTCGAATCTTTTTTCAAATCTTCATTCTTCTCTCAAATCTAGGCTTGATTTTCGTCACAAATCTCGCCTTGATCCTCGTTTCGAATCTCGTCTTGCTTCTCCTTTCGAATTTCGTCTTGATTTTTGTATTGAATCTCGTCTTGATTCTTGTCTCAAATCTCGTCTTGATTCTTGTTTTGAATCTCGTCTCTAGTATAATTTTGAATCTGGTATATAATTGCGGCCTAGAATTGGTCTAGAATCTCGAATCTCTTTTCAAATCTTGAATCTTCTCTCAAATTTAATCTTGTTTCTCGTCTCTAATATCGTCCCAAGTATGGTCTTGAATCTCGTTTAGAATCGCGCCTTTTGTTTAAATAAAGACGAAAATGAAATTAGCGTGATTCTGAGAACGAAACATCGATATAAGTAAAAGAAAGGCGCGTTACGTAATACTTGAACAACCTCTCTCGAATTTTTTTTTTCTTGATTCTTGTCTCAAATCTCTGCTTGATTCTCGTCTCAAATGTCGACTTGATTATTTTCATGAATCTCGTCTTGCTTCTCCTTTTAAACCTTGTCCTAATTCTCGTCTACAATCTCGTTTTGATTCTCTTCATAATTCTCGTCTCAAATATTGCCTTGATTCTCTCTCAAATTTCGTATTAATTCTTGTCTCACATATCGTCTCAAATCACATCTTGATTCTCGTCTCAAATCTCGTCTTAAATCTCGTCTCGAATTTCGTTTTGAATCTTGTGTCGAATCTCGTCTTGCTTCTCCTCTCGAATTTCGTATTGATTTTCGTCTTGATTCTAGTCTCAAATCTTGATTCTTCTCTCAAATCTAGTCTTGATTCTCGCCTTTATCCTCGTCTCGAATCTCGTTTTGCTTTTCCTCTCGAATTTCGTTTTGTTTTTCGTCTTGATTCTAATCTTAAATCTTGATTCTTCTCTCAAATATAGTCTAGATTCTCGTCTCAAATCTTGATTCTTCTCTCAAATCTAGTCTTGATTGTCGCCTTTATCCTCGTCTCGAATCTCGTCTTGCTTTTCCTCTCGAATTTCGTTTTGTTTTTCGTCTTGATTCTAATCTGAAATCTTGATTCTTCTCTCAAATATAGTCTAGATTCTCGTCTCAAATCTCGTCTCGATCCGCGTCTCGGATATCGTCTTGATTCTTGTCTCGAATTTCGTCTGGCTTCTCCTATCGAATTTCATCTTGATTCTTGTTCTGAATCTCGTCTTGAGTATAATATTAAATCTGATCTAGAATTGCGCCTTGAATTTCTTTTCAAATCTCGCCTTGATTCTCTCTCAAATCTCGCCTTGATTCTTGTCTCGAATCTCGTCTTGGTTCTCGTCTTGAATTTCGTCCCGAATATGGTTTTGAATCTCGTTTAGAATCGCGCCTTTTGTTGGAGTAAAGACAAGAATGAAATTGGTGTGATTCTAAGAACGAAAAATCGATATGAATCAAAGAAAAGCGCGTTACGTAATACCTGAACACGGCCCCTCTCGAATTTATTTTTAAATATTGATTCTTGTCTCAAATCTTGATTATTCTCAAATCTAGTCTTGATTCTCGTCTCAAAGCTCGCCTTTATCCTCGTCCCGAACCTCGTCTTTCGTTTCCTCTCGAATGTCGTCTTGATTTTCGTCTTGAATCTCGTCTTGATTCCAGTCTCGAATCTTGATTCTTCTCTCAAATCGCGCCTCGAACCTCGTCTTGATTCTTGTCTCGAATTTCGTCTTTCTTTTACTCTCGAATTTCGCCTTGATTCTTGTTTTGAATCTCGTTTCGAGTATAATTTTAAATCTAATCTAGAATTGCGCCTTGAATTTCTTTTCAACTCTCGTCTTGATTCTCATCCCAAATCTTGCCTTGATTCTTGTCTCGAATCTCTTCTTGGTTCTCGTATTGAATCTCGTCCCGAGTATGGTTTTGAATCTCGTTTAGAATCGTGCCTTGTGTTTGAATAAAGACGAGAATGAAATTGACATAATTCTAAGAACGAAAAATCGATATAAATCAAAGAAAAGCGCGCTACATAATACCTGAACGGCCCCTCTCGAATTTCTTTTCAAATCTTGATTCTTGTCTCAAATCTCGTCTCTAATGTCGTCTTGATTATTTTTTTGAATCTGGTCTTGCTTCTCCTCTTAAACCTTGTCCTAATTCTCGTCTTGATTCTCGTTTCAAATCTCGCCTTGATTCTCTCTCAAATCTCGTCTTAATTCTTGTCTCGAATCTCGTCTCAAATCTCATCTTAAATCACGTCTCGAATTTCGTTTTAAATCTCGTTCTGAATATAATCTTGAATCTCGTCTAGAATTGCGCCTCGAATATAGTCACATCGCTCACATATTACGTAACATGTTTTTCTTTTGTTTAAATAAAGATAAGAATGAAAATGCCATGATGCCAAGAACGACACATCGACACAAATAAAAGAAAAGCGCGTCACGTAATACTTGAACGGCCCCTCTCGAATTTCTTTTCAAATCTTGATTCTTGTCATAAATCTCGTCTTGATTCTCGTCTCAAATCTCGCCTGGTTCCTCCTCTCGAATCTCGTCTTGATTCTTGTCTTGAATCTAGTCTTGCTTCTCCTCTCGAATTTCGTCTTGAATCTCGTATTGATTCTTGCCTCAAATCTTGACTCTTGTCTCAAATCTTGTTTCTTGTCTCAAATTTTGATTCTTCTTTCAAATCTAGTATTGGTTCTCGTCTCAAATTTCGACTTGATTATTTTCTCGAATCTCATCGTGCATCTCCTCTTGAACCTTGTCCTAATTCTCGTCTTGATTCTCGTCTCAATTCTCGCCTTGATTCTCTCTCAAATCTCGACTTAATTCTTGTCTCGAATCTCGTCTCAAATCACATCTTGATTCTCGTCTCAAATCTCGTCTTGATTCTCGTCTTGAATTTCCTTTTGAATCTCGTGCCGAGTTCAATCTTAAACATGTTTTTCTCTTGTTTAAATAAAGACAAGGATGAAATTGTCGTGATGCTAAGAACGGCACATCGATCTAAATAAAAGAAAAGCGGGTCACGTAATACTTGAACGGCCCCTCTTGAATTTCTTTTCAAATCTTGATTCCTGGCTTAAATCTCGTCTTGATTCTCGTCTCAAATATCGCCTTGATCCTCCTCTCGAATCTCGTCTTGATTCTTGTCTCGAATCTCGTCTCGAGTCTTTTAAAAAAAGACGGACAACCGACCGAAACTATAAGGGTTTCTACCAGGGACTACGAAATTCTTAAAAGAGGAATTATTTTTTTTTAAAAAAGGGGGAAATATGGAGATCAGTGAAAGAGTGTAAAGTCTGTATTACTGAAAATCGAATTACCTTCTCGTGAGAAAGAAAGCCGAGATGAAACCTTCCATAGTGTTGGTAAACAATCGATCGCACTGTGGAGATAATTATGATATCTTTTTCCTGTCCCTGGAAAATTTCAACAGTGCCAACAGCAATATCGTGCCATCCTTTTTGCTGGAGAGCTGTCTTAATAATCGACGCCTGGAACTTAAATGGAGTCACGATTCCTATATCGTTTTCCTCGATTTTATGTCCGCCCAGCGTTTCCACCATCAATGTGCTCACATAATTTACGACAACGTCCACCTCGTATTGATTATAAACACTTGAAAAAAAATATATTTTCATTATTAGAATTACTTTTCAAAATTTTTAATCAGGCCTGAGATTGCATGGATGCCATGGAGGTCCAGCCTCCCCTCTTTTTTTTCAGAAGTACAAGGAATTATTTTTTTTTTGCCATACAATTTTTCAAGTACTTAGAGCACATTCTTTTATAGATTTTACAGAAATTCTTTTATGATTTGAGAAGGTTTTATATGATTTACATATTTACAGCGCAAAAGGTGCTCAAAATGGGGGAAATAGTCCAAAAAGAAACCTTTTTATAAGAAATGTTATATTTTTTATTCAATAGTAAAAGCTGTAAATATAACGAATTCGTCATAATTTTTAAACCAATATGAAAATTGCATAAATAATTTATTTAAGTGCTACAATAATTATTATTTTAATTATTTAATTATTATTTAATATTGGTAAATTTACTAATTTCAGAGAATTTTCCGCGTAATTCAAATATTGTATTTACAAATATCGTTTATTTAAAAAGAAAAGGGGAATTTCGAGAAAAAAGGGGAAACTAAGAAAAAAAGGGGAAGACTGTGCACCCTGTACGTATTATTTATGTATTCTATTGAAAATTAATTTTTTTGATTAAAAATTAATTTCTTTGGTTGAAAATTTAACTGTTAGATTGCATCTTTCTTTATAAATTTAAAATCTACTTGAAAATTCTTGTATTTGCTTCAAAATTCATTTCTTTGATTAAAAATTTATTTATTAAATTTAAAATTCGTTTAAAAATTTAAAATTTGGTTGAAAATTCATGTATCTTGTTAAAAAATAATCTTTTTTTCATAGAAAATTAATCTTTTTGGTTGAAAATTCATTTCTTTGGTTGAAAATTTAACTGTTAGATTGCATCTTTCTTTATAAATTAAAAATTTGCTTGAAAATTCTTGTATTTTGTTCAAAATTCATCTTCTTGGTTAAAAAATTATCTCTTTAGATGAAAATTAAACTATTTGGTTGAAAATTTCTGTATTTTGTTAAAATCTTGTTTTTTCTGGTAGAATATAAATCTTCTTAGTGACTAATTGACATTTTTGCTTCAAAATTCATTTCTTTGATTAAAAATGTATTTATTAAATTGAAAATTCGTTTAAAAATTTAAAATTTGGCTGAAAATTCATGTATTTTGTTCAAAATTCATCTTCTTAGTAGAAAATTTATCTGTTAACTTGAAAATTAAACTATTTGATTGAAAATTTCTGTATTTTGTTGAAAGCTTGTCTTTTCTCGTAGAATATAAATCTTTTTATTGACTAATGCACATTTTAGCTTGAAAATTAATTTCTTTGATTAAAAATTTATTTATTGAATTGAAAATACATTTAAAATTTTTTAATTTGTATTTAAAAATTCGTGTGTTTTGTTAAAAACTAATCTTTTTTCATAGAAAATTAATCTGTTTGGTTGAAAATTCATTTTTTTGGTTGACAATTTAACTGTTTGGTTAAACCTTCCTTAAGAAATTCAAAATTTGGTTGAAAATTCATGTATATTGTTGAAACTTTGTCTTTTTTATAAAAAATTTATCTTTAGGGTTAAAAATTCAACAACTACTCAGTTGAAAATTCTTTTTTTTTCTTTTTTAAGATTCATCAGTTTAGTTAAAAATTAATTTCTTTGGTTACAAATATAACTATTTTGTTGAATTTTTTTTCTTCAAAATGAATTTTTTGACTGAAAGTGAGGCTATTCCATTTTTGCTAAAAAACTGATTTTTTAAAATGGAAAATTCACTTATTTTGTTGAAAACTCGACATTTTTGGGTTAAAAATTCGATTACTTTAGTAGAAAATGCATATTTTAGGTTTTTAAATTAATTTTTTTGTTAAAAATCGTCTTTTTTGTGACAACTCAACATTTTGGAAGAGATTTATTCAACTATTTCGTTGAAAATTCATCTTTCTTGATTAAAAATAACTTTCTGGTTGAAAATTCTTCTTTTTTTAATGTAAAAATGTAACGATTCCATATTTGGTTGAAAATTTATATTTTTTTAGTTGAAAATTCACTATTTCATTAAAAGTTTATTTTTCCTGATTAACAATTAAATTTCGTGCTGAAAATTCATCATTTTTTTTGAAAATTCAACTATTTGGTCGTAAATTTATCTTTCCTGATTGAAAATTAAATTTCTTGTTGAAAATTCATCATTTTCGGTTTAAAAGTCAACCATATTTAAAAATATTCGAATTTTTAGCTTGAAAACTTAATTATTTTGTTAAAAATTCATCTTTTTTGTCGAAAATTCAACCTTTCGGGTTAATAATTCAACTCTCTTCCAAAAAGTTTGTCTTTATTGTAACCACGCGGATTTAAATTTTATTTTTTAATCTTTTTTTAAACACTAAATATTATTAATAATAATACAATAGTAATAATAATTAATAACCGGGTGTCTAGCCTTTTTTCAAAAAAAAAACTGCCAGGACTTTTCCAGGACAAAGAAATTAATTTTTCAAGGTACCTTTTTTCAGAAAAAAGATAATTTTCACGAAACATGCCTCAAAAATTTGATTTTAACTGGCATTTTCAACAACAAAAATTTAATTTTTATAAGACAGCTTAATTCTTAACAAAAAAGGTGAATTTTAAATCTGAAAGGACGAATTTTTTGTCCAAATAGACAAATTTTCAACAAAACAGTTGAATTTTCAACCAAAAAAGACGAATTTTCAAGCAGAGAGATGAATTTTCAATTAAAATTATAAGACTTAAAAAAAAGAACTTTTAACAAATTAGTTGAACTTTCAACCCAAAATTAAATTTTTTGATCAAAAAGATTTATTGTTAATAAATAAAGCTTTTTCAGACAAGACAGAAAATAAATTTCATCCAAATTGTTAAATTTTTAAGCCAAAGACGAATTTTTTGTAAAAAAAGATCCATTTTCAACCCAAAAATATGAATTTCGACCTAAAAGATTAGTTTTCTACGAATAAAGATTAATTTTTAACTAAAAAGATCAATTTTCAACAAAAAATGGAGAAGTTACATTTTTCGGTAAAAAATTAAGTTTTTAAACAAAAAATCAGTTTCAACGAAGTAGTTAAATTAAAATAGTTGAATTTTCAATTTAAAAAATTAATTTTCAACCAAAAAACGAATTTTCAATCAAATAGTTCCATTTTGAACCCACGAGATGAATTTTCAATTGAAAAAAATTAATTTTTAACAAAGAGGTTCAACTTTTACCAGAGTAAATAGTTGAATTTTCATTAAAAAAAAAGAATTTTCAGCCAAAAATGGAATAGTTACATTTCCAACTTAAAAATCAATTTTTTAAGAAAAAAAAGTTTTTAATTAAGTAGTTAATTTTCCAACCAACGAAATTAATTTTTAACAAAAATAATTAATCTTCAAATGGAATGGTTCAATTTTCAATTTAAAAAATTAAATTTCAGTCCAAAAGATGAATTTTGAATATCAAAAAAATTATTTTTTAATAAATTGGTTCAACCTTCACCCAAATAATAGAATTTTCTACCAAAAAATATGAATTCAAATTAAAAATTTCAAATTTATTATCCTTGAAATTTAAGTACCTCTTATTGAAATTCCCTGACTTTTGCAAGATTTTTTTTTTCAAAATCCGTGACTTTCACAGTCAAATAAAATTCCCTGACTTTACCCACACTATAAAAATAGTATGGAATAATTCAGTCAAATTTATTTTTTCTTCAAGGTCATGTGACGAGTGTGTCACGTGACCGGCTTCCTACCTTACCGACACTTTTTTTATTTCTAAACTCATTTTCACACGAATAACCACATCGAGTTGAAATTTTGTGATAATAAATAAGAAGCACTAAGAAACGCGGCTCTGGTCCTAAATTTTTATAATTATGAAAAAATCGCAAAAAAATTATTTACAAAAAAAAACTTTTTTCATAATTATCAAAATTTAGGATCAGAGCCGCGTTTCTTAGTGCTTCTTATTTATTATCCCAATTTTTCAACTCGATGTGGCTACTCGTATGATAATAAGTTTACAAATAAAAAAAGTGTCGGTAAGGTAGGAAGCCGGTCACGTGATCCACTCGTCACATGACTTTAAGGAAATGAAAATTCCAAGACCATGAACAAAATTCAAGGAATTTTCCAGGTTTTTCCAAGTAAAAAAAAAATTCAAGGACTTTTCCAGGTTTTCAAGGATATCCAGGACGCAAAACACCCTGAATAAAAATACATCATCAATATTTAAGGATTTACCCACTTATTTTTTGAAAATCTCAGGCCTGTCTAAAATTTATTGAAAATCTAAATTTGTCCTCACCTAGGCGAATTCTCGTCTCTTCTTTCCGATCCATGAACGGCGTGGAAGATAAGAGGGAACTTCTTGTTGGGTAATTGCGACCAGTATTCTGCTCTGGTGATTTCATGACCTCCACAAGCCACCAGTTCATTTTCGTAAAACATCCGGTTGGGTAGTCGAAGAATTGCTTCGTGACTTCGATAATTATTTAACAATTTCGTTATGAAGTTCGGATCGTATTTGTTGTCTTCGCCTTTTTGATAAATTCTAACGCAGTCCATCAATCTTTCCAGCATCGATTTTCCTGAATATAAACATAATATAAAAGAGCTTTTCTTTCGAATTTTTTCTATATCTTGTTTTTTATCAGAGTTGCTGAAAAATCCCAATTTAAAAATTCCATTTTGAACCAAGTTGTTTAATTTTTAACCAAAAAAGATTAATTTTCTACCAAGAGGGGTGAATTCTCAACGAAAAATATAATATTTTATCAAAAACAGTTTAATTCTACCAAAAAAGATTAATTTTCAACAAAATAGTTGAATTTTCTACCAAAGGAGATGAATTTTTAATAAATAAATTCAGTTTTCAAGTTGAATAGTCCAGTGCTTTAGAAAACTGGGAAGTTTGAAACCTGAAAAGATGAATTTTCAATCAAATAGTTAAATTTTCAACAACAAAATTATTCTTCAATCAAACAATTAAACTTTCAAACAGAAGAGACAAAATTTTTTACAAAATCGTTGACTTTTCAACCTACAAAGATAAATTTTATACCAAATGGTCGAATTTTCCAACAAAAATTTAATGTTTAATCAAGAAAGATTATTTTTCAACTCAATAGTTGAATTAAAAAAAATATATATATAAACTTTCACCCAAAAATTTAATAATTAAATATATAGTTAAAAAAAATTAATTTTCTCCCAACAATTTTTTTTTTAAAGAAAATAGTTAAATTTACAACCAAAGATATGAATTTTTAACAAAGGAACTCATTTTTCGGCCAAGTTTTGAATGTTTAATAAAAAAAGATTAATTCTTAACAAAAAATGTAATAGTAGATATTTCAACACAAAAAGATTTTAACTTTGTATCAAAAAAAGTTGAATTCAACCAAAAAAGATTTTAAATTTTAGACCAAAAAGACGAATTTTCAATAAAAGAGTCGAATTTTAAACGAAGAAAGATTTTCCAGTCAAAAGAGAAAAAAAATGTTGACCAAATTGTTAAATTTCTAAGCGGAAAAGGCCAATTCTCTACCAAACAGCTAAATTTTTAATTTTAAAATATTAAAAGATATGGAATAGTTAAATTTTCAGCTAAAAAAAATAATTTTCAAACAATAAAAAAGAAATTTTCAACAAAGTAGTTAGATCTTCAAACAATGGAATGAATTTTTAATACGGTAGTTCAAATTTCAAGCAAGTAGTCAATTTTTTAACGAAAAAGATAAATTCTCAAGAAAAATGGTAATAATTTTTGTTTCAACCCAAAAAGATGTTAATTTTTAATAAAAAATAGTTTAATTTGACCAAATAAAAAGACTTTTCAACCAAATAGTTGAATTCTCAGACAAAAAATATTAATTTTTAATCAAGAGATTGCATTTTTAACTAAAAAATATTAAATTTCTACCAAAATAGATGAATTTTTAGCAAATAGTTGAATTTTCAACCAAAAAGATGAATTTTCATGAGAAAAAAACAAATTTTTAACAAAATATTTAAATCTTTATTCAATAAAATGAATTTTTAGGAAATTAATTTAATTTTTAACAAATTAATTAAATTTTCAATAAAAAAAGATGAATTCTCAAGAAAAATGGTAATTGTTGATATTTCAACCCAAAAAGATGTTAATTTTTAATAAAAAATAGTTGAATTTAACCAAATAAAAAGACTTTTTAATCAAACAATTGTATTTTTAACTAATAAAGATGAGATTTCTACCAAAATAAATGAATTTTTACCAAATAGTTGAACTTTCAACTGAAAAGATTAATTTTCATGGAAAAAACGAATTTTCAACAAAATAGTTCAATCTTTATTCAATAAAATGAATTTTTACGAAAGTAATTAAATTTTCAACCAAATAGTTTAATTTTTAACTAAAAAAGGTCAATTTTCAATCAAATAATCTAATTTTCAAATTAAGTAGATAAATTTTCCACCAAAAATGGAATAGTTAAACTTTCAGTTTAGAAGATTAATTTTTGAATAAAAATAAATTTTTTAACCAATTTCTTAAATTTGAAGCCCAAAGGGTGAATTTTCTAAAAAATAGTTGAATTTTGAACCAAAAAAATTAATTTTCAAACAAAGTCAACTAAAAATGCTCAATTTTCTACAAAAAATGGAATAGTTAAATTTTCAGTTAATAAAAGTAATTTTCAAAAAAAAGAAGAAGAAAAAAACAAATGATTAACAAAATAGTTCAATCTTTAACCAATAAAATGATTTATGAACAAATTTAATCTACTTTCAACCAAGCAGTTGAATTTTCAATAAAAAAGATGAATTCTCAATGAAAAATGTAATAGTTGAAATTCCAACTAAAAAAAACGATTTTTAATAAAATAGTTGAATTAATAAATAAACAAGATATATTTACAATCAAAAATGAAACAGTTAAACTTTTAGTTACAGAAATTAATTGTCAAATAAAAAAAAATTTCAACCAAATTATTAAATTTTGTAGCCAAAAAAGCGAATTCTCTACAAAACAGTCGATTTTCAACCCAAAATATTAATTTTCAAACAAAGTCAACGAAAAATGCTTAATTTTCTTCCAATAATGGAATAATTGCATTTTCAACCATATAATATCAAGTTAAGTTAAGAAAAGTAATTTTCAACAAACAAAATAAGAAATTTTTATTTTTAACAACCTAGTTCAACTTTCAACCAAACAAAATGACTTTTTAACAAAATAAATGATTTTTCAACAAAATAAATTATTTTCCAACAAAACAGTTAAATTTTTAATCAAATACCTGAATTTCAAACCTGTAAAGATGATTTGTCAAACAAGAAGATTAATTTTATATTAAACAAGACAGATTTCCAACAAAAAATATTAATTTTCAACAAAAAGGATGAATTTTCGGCCAAAAAATATGACTTTTTAACAAACAAACAAAATTTTCAATAGGATAAATAATTTTTCAACGCCATAATTTAATTTCGAACCAAATAGCTAAATTTTCAACCTGCAAAGATTAAAATCCAACCAAGAATATTAGTTTTATACTAAAAAAGACCCAATAAAATACATGAATGTTCAACAACAATTATTTTTCACAAAGAAGATTAAACTTCCAAAACAAACAGCTGCATTTTCAATTAATTAGTTGAATTTTTAAGCTAAAAAGAGAAATTATTTTGAAGACAGTTGAATTTTCAATCCTAAATGTTGAATTTTAAACAAAAAAATTCATTTTCCACAAAGATGAATTTTCAACCAAGAATTTTGACGTCTCAACTAAAAAATATGATCTTTCTATCGAAAAACACGAATTTTCAACAAAACAGTTGAATTTTCAACCAAACAGTTGAATTTTTAATCAAATACCTAAATTTTAAACCTGCAAAGATGATTTGTCTACCAAGAAGATTAATTTTATATTAAACAAGACAGATTTTGAACAAAAAAAGATTAATTTTCAACAAAAATGATGATTTGTCCACAAAGGAGATTAATCTTCTAACTAAAAAGACCCATTTTCAACTTATAAAAAATACATTTTCAACCGAAAATGGAATAGTTAAATTGAAATATAAAAAAAGATGATTAAAAAAAAAGGATGAATTTTAAACAAACAGTGTGTCTACTCAAATCCTCAACAACAAAAAATTCCTGTGTAACTTTTCTTTATAGGAAGCCATTCAAGTATTTTTAAAGACATCGAATCTAAATCCCTCCAAAGCATTACATAATACTTGTAAAGTTCTTGTAAATAATATCTAAATACGTATTTAAAAAGGGTACTACATATTCATATGTAAAATTAAATAACTCTTTTTTTCATTTGTGAAAGTAACTTTATAAATAAGTACAGGTAATTTGTTAATGGTACAAGTATTAAGAAATTGAAATAACATGTTTGATTTGGGAACATATCATAAAATAATGATTAATCTCAAAGTTCATGAATTTGAAAAATAATTAAAACCGATTTTTATTTTATATCCATGCTTAAAATTCAATGAATATTTTAGTGATTATTGAAAAGCTATTCTTATATAATTTTATATTACAACTTAAAAAAACATTAAGCACGCTCGAAAAAATCTGACTTTAAAAACAATTCCTTAAAATTTCTAGGATTTTCCGGGTATATAAAAATCCCCTGAAAATATCAGGCTTTCCAAATCAGTAGACAACCTAATTTTTTATTTAAGAATTAAATTCAACTGAAAAACTCAGTCCAAATTGAAAAATGACGATTTAAGGGGCGTGACATTGTCCAATATCATCTTTTACATACCAATACAATTATCAATTTCTGTTTTGAAAGAGAAAATAATCCACTGTATGAGTCATACGAGTACGTACCTGAAACACAAAATAAATTGTACATCTTAGTATTTAGAACAATAATAATTTTTTTAAATATTCAAGATAGAAACCTAAACATACTTTAGTAAGACGTTAAGCTTAAAATAAGTGTATCCTATTCTCTTATTTACTATCTAATAATTTAACATATTAATTTCTTCAACAAAATATATTTTCCTGTGATTAGTGCAAATTAAGAAAAAAAGATTTTTGATACGTATAAATCCAGCACTATAAATTTACTTTTACAAAAATGAAAAAAAAAAAAAACGATTAAATTCAATATTACCATTTTTAAAACGCACGCTCGAAAAAATTCCCTGGCCTTTTTCTGGCCAATACAATTCCCTGAAATTTCCACGTTTTCCAGTTCACAAAATAGTTTAATTTTCGACCCAAAGATGAATTTTTAACTAAAATGATGAATCTTCAATAAAAAAAGAAATTTTTAATAAAGTATTTCAACTTTCAACCATGTGATGTAGTTGTCTTTTCAAACATAAAACAGATTAATTTTCAACCGAACAGTTGCAACTTGAACGAAAATAATAAAATTTATACTAAAATAGTTTAATTTTCAACCAAGAATCAACTTTTAACCAAAAATATTTTTATTTTCTTCTTTTGCTCTATTAATTCAGTTTGAATTTAAAGGAAAAAATGAGAAAAAGGATATGTTTCTAAAATCTTTAATATATGGAACGAAACCATTAAAATTAAAAATGATAAATGTTTAATTTATTATTCTTGACAGTTAATTAAAGTGCTTCTCACAGAAATTCCCTGATTTTTGCAATTTTTTCAAAAGCCCTGCCTTTTCCATGGCTTTCCCTGACCAAAAAAAATTCCCCGACTTTTCCCTGATTTCGAGGTTTTCCCCGACTTGCGGCCACCCTGAAAAAGTAATAATGAAGAAAAAAAGACACAGAGAAAATGAGAAAGAGAAGAAAATTTATCTGTATAGACTCTGAAGACATCAATTAAGTATATCGAAAAATTCCCAAGAAGCACGTTCAAGTGCCCACGTGAATTCCACCCACGCGGAAATGTTAGTAGTTGCCAACATGAATCACACATGCTTGTATGATATATATTTCACTATTCATGTATAGTCAGTCAGAATCCTATGAAACGTAAAACGACAATCCCGAGAGATGTGAGACTGTTACGATAGATAAAAAAGTTTAAATTGAACGACTGCCTGAAGCTATAGTATACGTATTACATTGATTCGCCCCGGGGATTTTCAATGTGTCAGCTACTGGCTTGTGCTATAAGCGCCCTTGAGAACCAGCAGAAATCGATTCGCGGACCAGTATCCACTTCCCTTGATCAAACAATAAACAAACATGACAATATCTTTCTTCTATGTGCACACAAGGGTCGAGAAAATAGGCCTTTGTTGCAAAAACAAACACAAAACTGAAAAGCCTCGTTCTTTAAAATTCAAATTCAGGGTGACTTCTAAAATGTCAGTAACAAATTCAGGGTCATTTTTTCTTATTAGAAACTTTTTTTATAACTGAAATTACAGGAGCTTTAAAAGAAGTAGCCGCATTGTTAAATCAGGGTTTCTAGCGTTTCATACAAAAAATTTCAAGGACTTTTCCAGGTTTTCCAGGTTTTCCAGGACAAAAAAGTTAATTCTTCCAGGTACTTTTTTTTACAGTGAAAGAATACTTTTCCCGAAATATGGTAAAATTTGTAGGTCTAGTAGAACTAAAAAAAAGTTTCATATGCGAAATTTCTTTTATAGCCACAAACTCTGATTTTATAGTAAAAAATCCAAATATCCCAAAAATTCCAATCTAATCATTTTTTTCTGTTGATATAATCAAAGTGAGTTCAATTCCGCGT
>JAABKJ010006009.1:0-22406 GCA_011634705.1 Andricus grossulariae | reverse complement strand
AGTGAGGGGAGGGTTAGTAGTGTGGGGAAGTGAAAAGTAGGGCAAGTGAGGGGAAATGAGGTAGGTATAGTAGGGAAATTTTGGAGAGAAAGGAGGATAAACGAAGGATGGTAAAGTAGAGAAGTGAGGGGAAATGAGGATCAGGGAGTAGAAAGAAATGGAAATGAGGGCAGGAGAAATAAGGAAAATGATAAAAGGAGAAGTAGAGGAAACGACGAGAAATGTTGAGGAAAAGTAGGAAAGATGATGAGAAAGGGGGAATGGAAGTAGGCTACATGAGGAGAGGTATAGAAAGGAAGTGAAGGGAGTAAAAGGGAAGGGATAAAGTGAAGGGAAATGAGAAAATGGTCAGTAAAAATATAGGAAATGAGGAAGAAGTAGGTGTAGTGAGGGGAAATGAAGGCAGGTAGAATACATTATAGAAAGAGAGAGAGGGGATTCGAGGAAGGGGTAGTAGTGTAGCGCCAGGAGTTGGGGAGAGGGAAGAAGGGGTGAAGTATGAAAGGTCTGGGAAGGGGTAGCAGCGGAAGTGGAAAGAGGGGAATTATGGGAAGAGAGTAGAAGTAAGGTTGGGAAAGTATGGAGGGGAAGATCTGTCACCTCTCCACTGATCAGATTCAGCCTAAACTGGTCATCTCGTTTTTTCCGAGAGAACTGTTTGGGAAGGGAGATTCCTGTGGGAATAGGTAGAGGAAAGATAGTGCGTGTCCAAAGTTGAAGCGGATGGGGCGAGCCGGAGAGCGTTAATACGAGAGTTGAGCACAGATTATCGTGTGGCATGGTATCTGGGTGTCGTGTCACCCTCTCCCCGTTAGTTCGTCTCGCTCATTCTCTTTGTAAAAGGGATCAAGCATTGTGCGAAGCGTTGAGAATACTGCTGGTACCGGCGATGGTTACGTACCGTGTCCGTTGTTCCGCTATCGGAGAATCAACGCGCATCACGCAACGCTAATTTGTCTTCGATTGCCCCGTCGGGGGTTCATGGCGTGGGAGATCTTCCTCTCTTTCTACTTTTCTCCCGCATTCTCTCATCCTCCTTCTCTGACTCAGACCCTCCTTTTTCCAATCTATCTCGATTGCTCTTTCTACTCTTTCCTCAGCCATTATGATTGTTGTTTTGTAAGACTGCATCCGATTTTATTGATAGAACTCGCATTTGCCTGGACTTTTGGACAGGGGAGAGGAAAACTGCAGAAAACCACGTTCTTTTTTCTCTTACGTAGCACATGAGAGTGTCCTCAGGGACAACCGTAAGCTACGTTACCAATTTTAGGCTATTTTTTATCCCCGTCCGCAAAAGTTGACGAACATAGCCCCCCCCCCCCTTCGAAAGCAACGTTTTTTCACGTTTCTAATGAATTCAGTTGCAAAAATGCCTATGAGATTCGATAATGATTCAAGAATAATCAAAAGTATTAGACTTCACAGCCCGAAATGCTAGCTTTTAAAATAGGGGAAATAGGGTGTTTTTTTACGAAAATAAGGGCATGATAGGGGTATAAATTCTTTTGAATAAAAAGAATGTAAAAACCACATTTGATGAAATATAAAAAGCTTCAAATTCCTAAGATTTCAAGTCGCGGTATACTAAATTTTTGATAAAATAGTTCAATTTTCAAACAAAAAAGATGATTTTTTCACCCAAAAAGGCACATTTTCAACTAAAAAATTAATTTTCAACCAAATAGTTGAATTTACAACTAAACAGTTAAATTTTCAAGCAAAAAGTCGTTTTTTTCCAAAAAGAGTTGAGTTCTCGACAAAAAAGTTCATTTTTAACCAAGCAAGATCAATTTTGAACCTAATAGTTAAATTTTAAATCCAAAAAGACCAATTTTTCCAATACAATTGAATTTTCATGAATAAGGTTAATTTTGAACAAAGCAAAATAAGTTTTTGACCAAGATAGATGACATTTTTACAACAAAAGAAGAATTCTTAATCTAAAAGAATGAATTTTTAATAATAGAGTTGAATTTTCGATAAAAAAAGATGACTAATAAACCATTTGAATTTTGAAAAACTAATTAAATCCTTAACAAAATAGTTCCATTTTTATGCAAATAATTGATTTTTTAACATAAAAAGATAAATTTTCGTCCAAATAGTATCATTTTCAGACAAGAAAGAAAAAAATTCATCTAAAAACAGTTACATTTTCATTAAAATAGTTGAATTTTCTAGCCAAACTGGTGAATTTTTCAGAAGAAAGTTTCATCTTCAACCCAAAAAATTTAATTTTCATAAAAGACTTCATTTTCAACCAAGAAAGATGACTTTGAAAAGTGACTTCTGAACAAAACAGTTGAATTTTAGACTAGATAATATGACTTTAAAAAATAGTTGAATTTCGAACCAAAGAAATGAAGTTTTACAAAAAAAAAATCTTAACTTTACAAGATGAGATTTTCACCAAGAAGTTCAATTTCATCCCAAAAAGCGAATTTTCAACAAAAGAGATAAATTTACAACCAAATAGTTGAAATTTCTACCAAACAAGTTGAATTTTCAATCAAAAAGATCGTTTTTGTCCAAGAAGATAAATTTACTACCAAAAAAGAAGAATTTTAAATAAATTACATTCATTTTTAACCAAATAGTTGAATTTTCAACTAAAAAAGCTAAATTTTCAACCAAATAGTTTAATTTTTGACTAAAAAAGATCAATTTCGAACAAAAACATTGAATACATTTTCAGTTAAAAAAATTCATTTTCAACCAAAAATGAAACGAATTTTCAACCAGAAACATAATTTGTTGATTCAGAAGATTAATTTACTTGAAGAAAGGGGAATATTTAACAAAATACATATGAATTTTCAACCAAACAGTTAAATTTTCAATTAAAAATGATAAATATGCTAACTAATAATTCAATTTTGAACTAAAAAAATTTTTTAACAAAAAATTAAATGTATTTTAAATAAAAAAAAATAATTTTCAACCAAAAATGAAACCAATTTTCAACAAAGTAGCGAAATTTTCAACCAAACAGATGAATCTTCAATCAAATATATGAATTTTTTAAGAAATAGTTAAACTTTTAACCAATTAGATGAATTTTTGACCCAAAGAGATGTCTTTTTATCAAAATAGTCGCATTTTTAATAAATTAATCAAATTTCCAACCAAATAGTAAAATTCTTCGTGGTGTTATTCAAGACCAGAACAATTCAAGATGACTAAAATTGAAGGCCTTGAAAAGCAAGACCTCGGCTTGGGCTCGTCTTGAAGGCTTGATTTTCCTTCGCAGATACCAGGAATCATGAAAACTGGTAGATTCTGAATATTCTATTTCCCTGTCACTAAGTGTAAAATTAAAAAAAATTATTTTATTATTGTGACTGGCCTAAAGACAAAATACTTCAAGACTCAAGCCTCCAAGACAAGACCGAGATGAGGCCTCGACTTCCAGGCCTCGACATTTTCAAGTCAGATGCAAAACAAGAAATTCAAGGCAGCAGGTATATCTTGGCTGTCTTAATGCTAACTTTGTGAAAATTGATCATCTGGAAATATACTAAACGTTATCTAAGTTTGGAAAGTTACTTAAACTGACCGACCCCCTCCTTCCTCTGTTACCAACCGTCGTTTTGTTTCCCCTCAAATTGGTAACGTAGCTTACGGACTATCCCTTATGCACTCTCATCTCTTTCTTACGCTTTTGCTACTTCTTCTTTTCTTTTTTTTTTTACCTCTTCTAATTTTCTCTTTTAAGCAGAGATCGTGCAAGAAAAACACTTCCATATAGTTCTTCTTGAATTGCATTTCTATATCTTCTTCACCTTCTTCTTGGGCCATGACGATCGATCTCGTATCACCATCTCTTGATATCTCCACCTCCCTTTCATCCTATCTCTTTCCTCTCGGTATATTATCTCTGCACCTCTCTCGCTCAAAATAAGAACTCCCCCGAGCCGGTATGGTAGATCCAGGAGGGTCGAGTATCACGGGTCATCACACGCCGCGTCTCATAATGACCGCGTGCGCCGTAAATAACGTTTGTTTCAATGTTAATCTGTGCCTCCGATCACATCTAATAAGTACGAGAGAGGACGCGGAGAACCGCCGATGGCAATCGCTAAAGCCGGACCCGCAGGGTTTGATAAGACATCCGACTTGATTGAGAACGAAATCCAGATTCAAGAGTGCGGAAGAGACTTATGACTGTGAGAAATGAACTGAATATTTTTGAATGGAAGGTTTACCATCAATGGAATCAAAGAAGATTTTGCAGATCGCATTGAAAAATATTACCTCACAGTTTTGGTATTCTTTCGAATACTTCTTATTGATGATAATCTTGATTCAGAATTTTTGGGATGCGTACACTAGATTCCAGAACTTTTTCTGATGATCTTGTTCCATCTGGGTGATCTATGTTTTCTCATTCACCTTATCACTCGGTTTTCCTTTTTGTCTTATTTTTCTCATTATTAGTTCTTATATCTTAATTCTCAATCTGGGTTGATGCTGTATCATTGATTTATTCATATTGCTGCTTTATGTTGATACTACATGCATATTATTGCTGTACATCCATTTTATTTCTGTATCCATCTTTATGCAATGGATTATATTAGTATTTGTTTTGTTGCTACATCCATACATCTTATTGTTTCCTGAATCTTGGTGATATTTTCATGATTTTGTATAGTATACATGTTGTTTTTTCTTTATACAATATAAATTTTGTCACTTTTCCCAACTTTTTGATATATCCATCTCAATGTTGCATAGAATAAGTGCTTTCTGTTGTTTGGTACTTTATCTAAGGTAGTGTCATCTCCATGTTGATCATGTATTCATCTCCTTACATCATACATAGAAGTCGTTTACATATTATTATTTGTATATCAATTTTATTGATCCATGCATCCGTATTCTGCGTCCATGTTTTGCTTTTGTGTCTATAGTATCCCATATTGATATTCTCCTACTTCATAATTTTTTTTTCTCTGGTTTTTCCTTTAGATTTGTTTTCCTGTTCCTCAGTGGTGCATAGTTATTGTTGTTTCCGCGTTCTGTTGCATCCTTTTTGTTGATCCTGTATATTAAATCACTGATCCATTCAAGTGCTTTATTTATACTTCTTCATACTTTTTGTCACCTACTTGTGTTTTACTTCACTTTTAAGAGAAGCAAATGTGTTACACACTTTTTTCCCCTTTGTCACACACAAAAGAACAATTCTCGATGAAATTTTAATCAAAAGAATCAGTAAGTGAAGGATTGAGTGACTCGATTCGAAGAATTAGGCAATATGCAAGGCTATCTCTGTTTCAAGCGGTAGGCAATTGTGAGGATCTCCGACGGACGCTGTTCAATCGGGCGGTCAAAGAAATACGTGAAAGGGACATTGGTCGTCGATTAGCAGAAGGAATGAAAAAAGCAGGGGTCAGAGGATCCCTAAGAGACAGCACGAGACTCGCAGTACCTTACGGTATGGGCTATAGTCTAATGAGTATAGCATACTCTACCATACAGTATACTATAAAACACTATACAGCACAGTATAGATATATAGCAAATAACTTTGTACGGACAAATACCTATAAGGTTTTTGTATTGGTTCGCGGGAGTCTCGCACCAATCTGTGTACTCGAATACAGCTTCGAGTATCGGCAAAGAATAGAGAGGAAGAGAAGGAAAGAGAAGAGTGAGCGGGCGGATGTGTCTGAAGTAATTGAGGCTAGGGGTCATTCAGGTCGCAAGAGTCACGAGTCACGAGCGAGCGGCTGCGAACAATGCTACAGGGCCCTTCTCCCTCTTTCTGTTCGATCTTTCCTTCGTGCTTTCCTTCTCTTCCTTCTTCTCATTCGCTTCCTCATATTGCAACTGGATATTGGATCATATGACTTTTTGGATGTGAGAATCTGTATTGGGGTCTAAGTTCATGTTTTGAAAATGGAAAGCTGGCTGCAAAAAGGAAAACAAAAGAGAGGAAGAAGCAGATCAAAGAATGAGGAAAGATGGTTACAGCGCTAGATAGATATATCATTGATTGTAAGATGGATAGAGCAACAAGATAGATGAACAATAGCAGACTATGTGTACTAGCTAGAGCAAATTACGTACCCTACCCTGCTGAGGATAGATCATCAAGTTTAAAGCATAAAGTACAATGAGAAATTAAAGAAGATTGTTGTAAATTCGTCTCCCTTAACTATTGAACTTTCTTGGTTGCTGTAGGAGTAGATTAACCGGGAATGAGTAAGAGGGCGAGTAAAAGGAAACATTTGGCGAAAGAAACTGGGGCGTCCTTCTAAGATAATTACTCCTCGCCAGGCGAAGCAAATCGAGCGTCTACGCCTTTACCTGTAATTTACGTACCGGTCCAGATATCTCTTGTTCCGTTCAACTCAATTCCAGCTTGGGTTCAACGCCTAATTACTCTTTACTCTTGGCAACGAAGGAATCTTGAAAGCCTTTCGAATTACACAACTCCTCGAGGACACAACAATTTATGCTAATTTATTGCGACAGGAAGCTTCATTTAATCGGCTGCATTATTCTCTGAGCAGGCTTGAAGCCTCTTTTCAAACAAGATGAATGTGGATAATGAGTGTCAATTTTTTTGATTCTATTATTGACAAATTTTAGATCTATTATACATATAATGTTACAAATAACATATTGACGAAAGGTGTTTAATTTTCTTCGGAGATATTGTCACTTCTTTTTAGCTAGGGAATAATGTAAGCTATAAGGTGATAAATAAGCAAGGCTAGTTTCTGCCTGTCATTGCATTTGTGTACCACTTTAAAATCGACTCGTATCTTCCTTCGAGATCTGAATTATTGTGTTCCTGCTAGTTGCGTGCCGACACCTACGAGCACCTTGTAGGTTCTCATTGTCTTTGCGACAGGTCAATTGCTGCATTTCCTGACAGGTAGTAGGAATCCACCAAGTGTGGCGAACGATAGTCTTCCTTGCACTTACAAATCAGAAATTTGTGCCAGGGATTCTAAAGAAAATTATTTCATGGGGCCATTCTAGAAGATGTTTGGTAAAATTAAAGAATTTGGTTTTTAAGTAAATGACTCTTATTAAAGAGACTTGACGTCTTTCTCAATCTCTAATTAATCGAAACAAAGGTGGCAGTTGCAATCAAAGTATCCAGAGGAACTGGCATCCTGGGAAGGATATCGTGAGTTCAAGGAAGCGTGGCCGTGGGCCATCCCTATTAGTTATCCTAACGTGGCGTGGAAGACTTTAAACTATAGTCTTGCAGAGAAAGAGAGAAGGAGCTAAAGCGAGAGAATAAATAAGCAGCTTCCTCTCCAGGGCTAATTCGCGGCAATTGAATGCGTTTAGCCCCGGCTAAATGAAAATCAGAGGCAAAGGCATCAGTCACGGTTTCGCCAACTCGCTGACACCCTGTCCGTCTGTCTTTTGTTTTTAGCCAGACGGGCAAACATTGATTCGGACACAAGTCGAAATCTGCGGATCTTCGCAATTAGTTTCAACATTCACCTAATTGATACTGACACTACATCCAAAATAAAACAAAATTAGTCAAAAGATGTCAGATGTATGCCGCAATATATTTGGATATAAGTGAAGTCTTGTATGTAATATGTATCATTCTTGAGGATCCAGTAACATTCTGAGACGCGGCTTTGCTCCGCACGTTCGCCTGGCACAATAGGATCAATATCCCGTGGGGGGATAAACTCCATAATCCCCTGGCATCTGTGGGCCACCTGCAGTCGCGCGTTTCGTCACGGCGACCGCACGTTTTACTCTCTGGATGTCATCTCTGGTCTGTCGCTCTTCTCTTTCTTCAGAGGGAACGGCCATCGGAAAATTTCAAATATTTAGACAAGGCAGGGTGATGCCCATTGTCAATTGATCGGCTTTTAGGCTTGTAATGCGGGTTCAACATTTTGCTGCTTGGTTCTTCTTTTTTTGACTTTCTTCGGTTTTCGATTCGCGTTGTCACAGGTCTATTGTTAGGGACATTTCTCCTCGCATTTCTCCTTGTATGAACTGTAAACTGATTTTCTCGGAATGAGAATGGGAAATTTAAGAGTTGTTGGAAGAAGTCAAAGTTTTTTTGCTCTCGGGAAATGGTTTTGGTACGAATCCAGTGATATTAGTATATCAAGTAAGGAAGGCATTTGCAATCTGTTCTATCAAAATCCAGTTTAAATGAAAATAAATTGAAGAACTTATAGCCTATTATATGAAACCACACATACCCAGTCCTTTTCGTTTTAATCCCGATTTTATCTTAAGATCTAACTCGACCCGCAAGTTTCCAATTGACGCAAAATAATATTTCGAAAATCAGAAAAGATTGTTCCCAAACTCAATAAATTTAGTTTGGACCACCCGCATGAGGGTTCCTTTTTCTTAGTCATACGTTTGTATCATTTTTGATCTCTGACAGTTCAGTAGATCGATGAGACATTCGTTGGCCACAAATCCGTTCATCACTGATCGATCTTTTGCATTACATCACAAAAGCTTAAAGTAATGAAAGAAGATTCGATGTAAAAAAGCCTCAAATGTCGAAAAAAATCGAAAATCAAGTTTAACGTCCGGCTGTCGAAATTGCCTTGAAAGGCGTGGAAACCAAAATCGGATAAACGACAATGAACTATTCTGGTGGGATTTCAAATATTTTCACAGCCACGCAATCCCATTGGTACGATCCCCTAAATTCCCTACAGAGTGACTGACCATTCTGAGTCTAGGATTACATACTATATTTTTGGTATTCACCACAAAATCCTTTCATTCGTTTCAAGAGCTCGTCAGATTCTGTCAAGATTTTTCCTTTGACTGACCGACTTGTCAAGTCTCACATTTTACAGAAACAGAAAATTCACAAGAAGATACGGTTAAAATTATTCAAGTCAAAAATGTATAAATTGTATTTTTTTTTTAAGAAAACCATACAGAGGATTAACATTTGTATATTTTCTAATCCTTAAAGCAGCTGGGAGAAGTCGATAATAATTATAAATTACATTATTAAGCATAAGACGTCTAGACTCTAGATTATAAAATAACATCACTCAATGAATAAATCTCGAACCCATCATGTATCAAGTCCTCGAAATTAATTACCAACATTATGTCAGTGGGTCTACCGAATTTTAATTTGAAAGCCAATCAAACTGAACGAAGCCTTTTAAAATTTAATATATTATTGCTAAGTAGAATCGTATTGAGTCTCAGAAAGTCGAGTGTAAACACCGAAATGGAGTGCCTTTGTGGTCGGATTAGAGGATTTGAAGTACTTGAAAAAAACACATAATTTTAGTTGTGATCGATGTGGAAGAAGTCGACATAAGTGGACATGTCCGGACCATGAAAAATCTCCTTCAATGGGTATGATCGATCATCGAGACTTTTGGATTACGTGAAACCATCCTGGGTCTCATCAAGAGGCCTCACAGCAGGCAGCAACTTTTGAAGAGACACATCTATCTAACGCAAGATTCGATTCTAAGAAGGGATTTTGTAAAAAGCATTTCTAACTATAGGAGACAAGGGATTTATCTCAACTATTTCATTATATTTTAAATAAAATTGAATTGAAAAAGAAATTTTTAAAAGCATACGGAAGTACAATTGATTATTTGCTAAGTAGTTCAGGCTTCAGAATATGCTGGAACATCTTGGAAGATTTCATAATTTTACTGAATATTGAAGAATGAAATGAATTTGAAGATGTCGATTTTACAGTACTCTAGAATCTTCCACAGAATCTACTACAATATTTTCGAATATTCAAACCATTTTTTAAACATTTGAGCATATTTGAAAAGAATTTGAAGATGTTAGAATTTCATGAATTTCACAAGACCTATTGCCAGCTTGAACAAAAAAATTTATCTTCTACCGATACCGGTTTCCGGTAAAAAATGTCAAAATAACATAAACTTGATAAAAAGTTGTGAATCTTCTTTAAAATATAATGTTTCTAAATTAAAAATACCAATTTCCGACGGAATATTCGAACATAGTTCAAAATTGTTAAAAGGTCCTGAATATTGTTTAAATTATGATGATGTTTGTTTGAAAATATCAATTTCCGAACAAAAAAACAATAACACAATCCAAAATTATTCAAGCTTATGAATTTAGTTATATTAAACAAAAATGATTGGATTTAAATCTGATGGGTTTTGTTTAATAATTCCTATTTCAGGTGAAAAACAACAATAAGGACTAAATTTGTTCAATTGTGTTTTAAATTGTATTTTAAATGTTTTAAAACACCATTTTTTTGTGTGAAACGCTAATGTTACTAAAATTGTTGAAAAATAATGAATTTTTAAATTCGAATGACTTTTGTTTAAAAATATTAATTTCTGATAAAAAAGCTAACAAAACCGAGAATCGTAAATTGTTTAAAAAAATATATAACCCATTTCCGATGCAAAACGCTAACATAATCTTTTGTTGGAAATTGGAAATATTGATGATTATTGTTCAAAAATTCTCATTTCCGATGAAAAAAGCTAACAACCTACAATTTTCAGAAAATGTAAGTCTTCTTCGAAAATTTACGATTTTATAATAATCAATATTATACTCTTGGAAAAAATTTAAGAATATTTTCTGAATTTCCGGAATCTTTCAATGTTTTAAAATATTTTTAATTTCTTCAAAATTTCAAAAATTCCTATACATTTTTTAAACTGTCTCAAATAATTCCTAAAATGGGTTTAGTAGCTTCCTAATTCATTTTTGACAATTTTGTAAATCTTTTGTAATGTTTAAAAATCTTTCTAAATATTACCAGGAAGCTTAAGAAATTTTTAATTATCTTGAAACCTTTCAAAATCTCTAAATTTGTATTTTATTTCGAAATCTTAGAAATTATTTTTGAAAATTTTCAAAAACTTCTATATATCTAACAAAATGATTCGACTTTTTCCTAATTTTGAAAAAATTCTGCAGAATTGAAAATTTTTTTTTCAAATGTTCCACTTTCATATTTTCTTAAAATAAATATTGTAAAATAAAAAATCGTACCAAATTTTTCGAGAAACCCGAAGAAAATTTCGTTATTCTCCCGAAACTTGTCGAAATTTCTAAAAAGTTCCTAAATTTTTTGCTCAAAAATTTCAAAAATCTCCATTTTGTTGAAAATATTTTTTTTTGGTATCATTACAAAACTTCTGAATATCTATTGAACTTATTCCAATTTTTCCTGATAATTTGTAATCTTCCAAAATTGAAAAATTTCACTTTAAAATCTTTTATATTCTTTTCTGAATTCTTGGAAAATCATTTTAAATATTTTAAAATCTTTTGAAATAATTCCTTTAAATTAATTAGGAAAAAAATCATTCGAAATTTTCTCTAGAACCTTGAGCAAAAAGTTTAATTATCTTAAAAACTTCAAAATCCTTAAGAAGCTTAAAAAACTATTGCATAATCTTATCAAATCCACGGATTATTATACTTAACTCCCGATATAAGAACGGTATCGGGCATGGCTTTCATTGACCTTGATCCTGAATCGGGGGTATCCAAACGTAAACAGGCAGGGCCGCATGAATCAATTCGGTTGGATTTGGACGCGTGACGCAACCTGATGCAACTAACTCGCTGAGAGGGCGACCCCCGAGCTATTTGTCACGCTTGACTAAGCAAATGCTCTGTTTCATCCCCGCGGCTCCTCTCATTACGAAACAAAAAACAGTCACTTGCAGCCATTTTCACGCAGTATGCAACCAGTTAGGTAGGTCAATATGGCGGTTGTGGTCATGGGCGGCAATGCTCGGTTTAGAAACTCGCGGTTTAGGAAATCCTAGAATTGCTGACCCACGTAGTTTCTCAGCTCAAGGGGCGAGAGACATTTATGACTCTCGCTTCGGAAAGGCCGCAGTGCGTAAGTACTCAGTCGAGTATATTGCGCAATATTATGCACTCCAAGTGGAAACGGTTCAGGTTCTAAAGTTTCAGTAAATATTGTTGAGCCTTAATTGGATCTTATTCTTTGAAAAGTGTCTGGGTTTCATTTCGGATAGGATAAAATGAAATGGAATCGTTCCCGTGCTATGGCATAGAGAGACGAAATATAGTAAGACCCAGCTAGCCCATGATCCATTGAAACCCAATCCTCGATATTTGATTGGATATCGAGGAGTTGATTTTTCTCAGCTGTAAATCGAGATTAGTGACGCGCGGTAGGTCGTGTACGCAAACGAATGAATGAATAAGAGTTATCTGAGTGACTTGAGCCGTTGGGTCGGGTTTCGCCCTTCGGAAAGGTTCTGGGTCCTACAACCCCTCTACTATATTCGTTGGGTGGTACGCCATTCTGAAACACACTTCTTGACTTATATATCTCAAATATCGTACAAGTCTGATTTAACGAGAGCCTCTTTTCCATTAACCTTTTGTGTTTTTCTTTTGATTCGATCCATATATCGTCGACCAAAAAGGGTTCTTTTGGAAACCCAAAAGTGCTCCTTTGGAAGCCCAAAAGGGTTCCTTTGGAAACCTAAAAGGATTCCTTTGGAAACCAAAAGGGTTCCTTTGGAAACCCTTGGAGACGCAAAAGGGTTCCTTTGGATACCCAAAAGGCTTCCTTCGGAGACATAGAAGGGCTGCTTTGTAGGCACAAAAGGGTTCCTTTGGAGACATAGTAGGGCTGCTTTGTAGGCACATAGGCACAGAAGGGTTCCTTTGGAGATGCATAAGGGTTCCTTTGGAGACATAGAAGGGCTGCTTTGTAGGCACAAAAGTCTTTGGAGACCTAAAAGGGTTCCTATGGAAACATTTAACTATAGCACCATAAAGTCTTTCCCATATTCCGCTCTTTTCTTCTTTCAGAGAATATCTGCTTTTTCTCCTGCGTTCAAGAAATTTCCCCCTTTGCTCGAATTTTCGTTTACATTTTCTTTTGTAAAAAATTTTACTATTTGATTGAAAAAATAAATATTTTGTTGAAAATGGAACTATTTTGTTCAAAATCATCTTTTTGGGTAAAAAATTCAATAACTTAGTTGATAGTTGTACTTTGTTAAAAAAATTTTTTCGTTGAAGATTCGTCTCTTTAGTTAAAACTTTAACTATTACGTCAAAAATTCGTTTCTTTTTGGATTGAACATTAACTTTTTTAAACTGAAAATTCAACTTTTACTTTTCTAAGGGAAAATTTATCTTTTTTAGTTGAAAATTCATATATTCTGTTGAAAATTCGTGTTTTTTGATAGAAACTAAATCTTCTTAGTTAAAAATTAATCTTTTTCGTTGAAAATTAATCTCTTTTCTTAGGATCGAAATTCAATTATTTTGTTGAAAATTCTTATTTTTGACTGAATTTACCTTTGTCGATTTAAATTAAAATCTTTTTCGATTGAAATATCATCAATTACACTTTTTGTTGAGAATTAATATTTTTTACTTGAAAAATCAACTACTTGGTTGAAAGTTTGACTACTTTATTAAATATCAATTTTTTTAAATGAAGATTCATTATTTTAGTTAAAAATTAGAGTGAAAAACTTAAACAGTTTTTTTTTTAACTGAAAATATAACTATTTCATTTGTGGTTGAAAATTCATGTATTTTGTTGAGGATTCAACTATTTTTATTTTTTTATTTATTCATTTATTTTATTTTTTTATTTTTAGGATTCAATTGTTTTTATTTGAAAATTTTGAACATTTGTCTTCTTTGGTTGAATTCAACTGTTTTTCATTTCAAATTTTAATATTTTTTGGTTGAAATATCAAATATTACAAGTTTC
Organism: Andricus grossulariae; assembly: GCA_011634705.1. Lineage (NCBI taxonomy): Eukaryota > Metazoa > Arthropoda > Insecta > Hymenoptera > Cynipidae > Andricus > Andricus grossulariae. The sequence goes on along the minus strand of JAABKJ010006009.1, from coordinate 8,683 downwards.
GTTGAGAATTCATATTTTTTGCATGAAAATTGAACAATGTGGTACAAGATTAAACTATATGGTAGAAAATTAACTCTTTTGTAAAAATTCTTATTTTCGGGTTGAAAATTCCATTTTTTTGTAGAAACTACGCCTTTTTCAATAAAAAATTCATATCTACATAAATACCATATTTGTTGGTCAATAATGCAACAGTTTGGTTGAAAATTGATAGAGTCGGGTATAAAATAAAAAAAAAATCAACTATTTTCGTAAAAAATTCAACTATTTGGTGTCGGGTAGAAAATTTAATCGTTTTGTGGAAAATTCATTCATTTTGTTGAAAATTCGGGTTTTTAAGGTAGAAAATTAATCTCTTTTTTTGGAAAATTCATCTTTTTCACTGTGGATTCAACTATTTCGTTAAAAATTCTTCTTCTTTTTTCAATTTAACTGGTAGAAAAAATTCATTTTTTTGGGCTCAAAATTATTTTTATTAACTAAAAATGTAACTATTTGCTTTTTTCGTTGAAAACCTATCTTATTAGATAAAAGTTGAACTATTTGTTTGATAATTCAAATATTCTGGTAAAAAACTCAACTATTTAGTTTCGGTTGGAAAATTCAACTGTTTTATTAAAAATTCGTCTTTTTGAGTGAAAAATTATTCTACCTTTTTTTGAAAAATCATTATTTTGGTTGAGAATTCAACCATATTGTTAAAAATTCGTGTTTTTCAGTTGAATTCAATCTGTTTGAAAATATTTTTTATTTGTAAATTAACTTTCGTAACTGAGAATGTAACTTTTTTGTTTAAAATTCAATTATGCATATGGTTAGAAACTCAACTATTTTGATAGAAAATTCAAGTATTTGGTTAAAAATTAAACTAATTATTTAAAAATAAACCACTTGGTAGAAAATTAACTTTTTTGTTAAAAAATCATTATTTCGGGTGCAAAATTCAACTATTCTATGGGAAATTCATATATTTTGTTGAAAATTCTCCTTTTCGAATGAAAAACTTAATCTTCTTTTTCGAAAAGTCTTCACATTGGTTGAAAATTCGACTACTTTTTTTTTAAATTCGTGTTTTTAATTGAATTCAACCGGTTAAAAATTAGTGTCTGTGTTGAAAATTAATTTTTCAAACTGAAAATGTAATGTTTAATAAGGTTATAATTAATTCTAGTTGAAAAAAATTATTGTGTAAAGCATTTATTATTATTTTAAATAATATTGTCTTTAAATAATGCTATAAAGTCGCGGGTTTTTCTAAAATATTCAACTTTTTGTTTACATTTCACTCGAATTGAAATAAAAATTGATAAAAATTTGATCAACATAATTGTTTAAACAAATTATTATTTTTCATGACTATCTTCTCCTACAGTAATGCTAGATAGTGGCGGTTTTTTCTGAAATTTTTTACTTTGCTTTGGCTTTCTGGTTATAAATATATTTCTTTGAAATAAAAGAGATATTTGACATATACTTCAAGTTTTTTATATGGATCATATTATATGTTGATTTCTTTCAAAAGTAAATTTTGAGAGCTTTTTTGTTTAAGTTAATATCAATATTGATATTTATTATTTGTTCCTAACTAAAAAGTCAAAGAGAAGCTGAAAGTTTCAGAAAAAAAACGCGATTTTGTATCATTAGTCTGAGAAAAGATAGTTATAAACATTAATAAATTGTTAAAAAAATTATGTTTGTCCACTTATATAATTATTATTATCTAACTAAGTAATAAGAAGACAAAAAGTTAAAAATTTAAGAACAAACAGCAATCATCTAGCAATACTATCACAGAAGATAGTTAGAAACAATAATGATTTGTCAAAACACTTATGTTTGTTAAATTTCAATAATTATTACCTAGCCTGTAGTTAAAAGTTGCAAAAAGTGGGAATTTTCCGAAAAAAAATGCAACTATCTAGCATTGATATAGGAGAAGATAGTTATAAACAATAGTGAATTGTTTGAAAAATTATGTTTGTTAACTTACATAGATTTTCATGTGAGTAAAATGCAGACAACAAATAAAAAATTTCAGAAAAAAATGCACCCATCTAGCATTACTGTAAAAGAAGATGGTTATGAACAATAATAATTTGTTTGAACAATTTTTTTTTTTTCATTAATCATTACCATGTTCTAAGTAATAGGTTGCAAAAAGCTCTAAATGATAAGTGGAGAAATAGTTGAGTATTTCAGAAGAAAAAGCGCAACATTCTAGCATTGTTCAAAGAGAATATTATTAAAAATAATAATAAATAATCTAAACAATTATTTTTGCTAACTGATATAAATGATTATTGTCTTACTAAGTAAAAAAGGGATAAAAAGTCAAAAAAGTGTAGGAAACACCGGAACTATTTAGGATTAATATGGGAGAAGATAGTTATCAACAATAATACTTTCCAGCTATATTCTCAGAGATTATTATTATAAATAAAAATAAATGGTTTAAACAATTATTTTGGTTAAATTCAATTGATCATCGCCTCTCCCTAACTAAAAAGTTGAAAAAAAGTTTACAAATTCAGAAAAAAAGGCGACTTTCTTACTCTAATCTAAGAGAAAAATGCTATAAACAGTAATAAATTACTTAAATTATTTATTCAAACATGTGATTATTTATAGAAAGTAATACTTTATGCATTAGAAATAATTTGTTAAAAAAAAAACAGCAAAAAATCATAATTAGGACCAAAAACTCCCAAAACACAATTTTTCACTCATGGGGTTTTTCGGGGCCCTATAAAACAGGCTTATGGGGGGTGATATATAAAAAGTAATTTTTGATTCATATGCTATTGCTAATTATGAAAAAAAAATTTGAGTTACATTTAAGATTGACAATTCTGAATAAAATTGACAAAAACGTATTTTTCTCTTATGGGAAATACGTGGTAAACTTCATAGGGCTTGCGGAACCTCTAAATACAATTTAAAAGAAAAAGGAATTAATTTTTTTGTGGTTTTTTAACAAATTTAAGAGGGATATAAATGAAAATTTGAAGAAAAAAATTTGGTTTGTTCAAATCGACCGACCTAATTTCTTTCTGGGCACGCTTTTACATTTCTTATGATAATTCGCGAACAAGTAAATATTTTATTATGCTCTTGGCGTCATTTTGAAGAAGAGATTCCAGTCTTTAATTTTACAAAGTTTAAATTTTTTCCATCCAATTCCCGAGACTTAACTTCATGCAAAAAATGTTGAACCCACCATTTAATAGAACCTTTTTGTCACTTCTGCCTTGACTCACTTTGAAGATTTTACAAGTTAATTATGCATATTTTACTTTATAATTTGGAATGAGTAATATTGCGCTGGGAAAAATTTAATAAAGAAAGAAGGGATTCCAAGGGATATCAAAATATTTTGAAGAATTTGAGGGTAATTTAAAACTCCAAGATTTTTCAATCGATTTTAATAATTTGAAGATATTTTGAAGGATTTCAAAAATTTAAATATTTCAAGGAATTTTAAAAAGATTCAAGATGTTTCAAGAAATATCAAAAGATTTCCGAGAATTTGAAATATTTTAGGGTAATTTAAAACTCCAAGATTTTTCAATCGATTTCAATAATTAGAAGGTATTTTAAAGAATTTCAAATTTTTAATGGTATTTTTAAAGGTTTCAAGAAATCTTAAGGAGATTCAGAAGATTTTAAGAAATAACAAAAGATTTAAAAAAATTCGAAATATTTTAAAGTATTTTAAAACTACAAGATTTTTCAATCGATTTTAATAATTTGAAGGTATTTTAAAGGATTTCAAAAACTTAATGTTTTTTTTCAAATATTCCAAGGACTTCCAAAGAGATTGAAGATGTTTTAAGAAATATTAAAAGATTTGAGAGAATTTGAAATAGTTGAAGGAATTTTAAAATTACAAGATTTTTCAATCGATTTCAATAATTCAAAGGTATTTTAAAGAATTTCAAATTTTTCATGGTAATTTTAAAGATTCCAAGAAATCTTAAGGAGATTCAGAAGATGTCTTAAGAAATTTCAAAAGATTTGAGAGAATTTGAAATAGTTGAAGAAATTTTAAAACTACAAGATTTTTCGATCGATTTTAATAATTTGAAGGTGTTTTGAGGTATTACAAATATTCAATTTTTTTTTTTAATATTCCAAGGAATTTTAAAGAGATTGAAGATGTTTTAGGAAATATCAATAGATTTCAAAGAATTTGAAATATTTGGCGGTATTTTAAAAGATTTCAAAAATTCAATGTTTTTTTTTTAAATATTCCAGAGAATTGTAAAGAGATTTAGGTGTTTTAAGAAATATCAAAAGATTTCAGAGAATTCGAAATATTTTAGGGTAATTCAAAATTCCAAGATTTCTCAATCGATTTCAATAATTCAAAGATATTTTAAAGGATTTCAAATTTTGCATGTATTTTTAAAGATTTCCAAAAAATTTAAGGAGATTCAAAATATTGTAAGAAATATAAAAAGATTTCAAAGAATTCGAAATAGTTGACGGTATTTCAAAACTACAAGATTTTTCAATCGATTTTAATAATTTGAAAGTATTTCAAAGGATTTCAAATTTTTCATGGTATTTTCAAAAATTTCAAGAAATTTTAAGGAGATTTTAGGAAATATCAAAAGATTTCAAAGAATTCAATCGATTTTGATAATTTGAAGGTGTTTTGAAGAATCTAAAAAATGTATTGTTTTTTTTTCAATAATCCAAGGAATTTGTAAGAGATTTAAGATGTTTTGAACAATATCAAAAGATTTCAGAGAATTTGAGGGTTATTTGAAACTACAAGATTTTTCAATCGATTTTAATAATTCGAGGGTATTTTAAACCATTTCAAAAATTTAATGTTTTTTTTTTAAATATTCCAAGGAATTTGAAAGAGATTCAAGATGTTTTGAGAAATATCAAAAGATTTGAAAGAATTTGAAATATTTGACGGTATTTCGAAACTCCGAGATTTTTCAATCGATTTCAATAATTCAAAGGTATTCGAAAAGATTTTATAAATTTAATGCTTTTTTAACATTCCAAGCAATTTCAAAGTAATTCAAGATGTTTTAAGAAATATCAAAAGATTTCAAAGAATTCATTCGATTTTAATAATTTGAAAGAATTTTGAAGGATTTCATAAATTTAATGTTTTTTTTAACATTCCAAGGAATTTTAAAGAGATTTAAGATGTTTTAAGAAATATTAAGAGATTTTAAAGAATTTGAAAGAGTTGACGGTATTCTAAAACTACAAGATTTTTCAATCGATTACAATAATTTAAAGGTGTTTTGAAGGATTTTAAAATTTTCATGCTATTTTTAAAGATTTCAAGCAATTTTAAGGAAATTTAAAAGATTTCAAGATATATCAAAGGATTTCAAAGAATGTGAAATAGTTGACCGTATTTTAAAACTACAAGATTTTGCAATTCATTTTAATAAATTGAAGGTATTTCAAAGAATTTCAAAGATTTTATGTTTTTTTTTTTTCAATATTCCAAGGAATTTTAAAGAGATTTAGGATATTGTAAGAAATATCATTAGATCTCAAAGAGTCTGAAATGTTTGACGGTATTTAAAAACTCCAAGATTTTTGAATCGATTTCAATAATTTAATGGTATGTTAAAGGATTTCAAACTTTTCATGGTACTTTTAAAAATTTTAAGAAATTTTAGGGAGATTCAAAAGATTTTAAGAAATATTAAAAGTTTTTAAAGAGTTTGAAATAGTTGAAGGTATTTTAAAAGTACAAGATTTTTCAATCGATTTCAATAATTCAAAGGTATTTTAGAGGATTTCACATTTTCCATGGTATTTTCAAAGATTTCAAGAAATTTTACAGAGATTTGAAATATTTTAAGAAATATCAAAAGATTTCAAAGAATTTAATCGATTTTAATAATTTGAAGGTATTTTAAAGGATTTCAAAAATTTAATTTTTTTTCATAAATATGCCAAGGAATTTTAAAGAGATTCAAGATGTTTTAAGAAATATCAAAAGATTTTAGAGAATTTGAAGTAGTTGAAGGTAATTTAAATCTCCAAGATTTTTCAATCGATTTCAATAATTCAAAAGTATTTGAAAGGATTTCAAATTTTTCATAGTATTTTTAAACATTTCAAGAAAGTTTAAAGAGCTTTAAAATCTTCAAGGGATATTTCAAAACTCCAAGATTTTACAATTGATTTCAATAATTCAAAGATGTTCCAAAGGATTTCTAATTTTTCATGGTAATTTGAAAGATTTCAAGAAATTTTAGGGAGATTCGAAAGATTTCGAAAAATATCAAAAGATTTTAAAGAATTCAATCGATTTTAATAATTTGAAGGTATTTTGAAGGATGTCAAAAATTTAATGTTTTTTCTTTTTAATATTCCAAAGAATTTCAAAGAGATTTAAAATGTTTCAAAAAATATCCAAAGATTTCAGAGAATTTGAATTTGTAATTGATTAATTAAATTAATTAAAATAATCAAATTAGATTTAAATGAAATCAAATTAAAAATTAAATATTTAAAATAATTTAAATTGTAATTTAAATCTCCAAGATTTTTCAATCGATCTCAATAATTCAAAGGTATTTTAAAGGATTTCAAATTTCTCAAAAAATTTTAAGGAGATTCTAAAGATTTCAAGAAATATCAAAAGATTTTTAAGAATTGGAAATAATTGACGGAATTTCAAACCTACAATACTTTTTAATGGAATTTCAACAATTCAAAGGTATTTTAAAGAATTTACAATTCTTCATGGTATTTTTTTTGAAGGATTTGGAAACATTTATGTTTTTTTTTTTTAATATTTCAAGGCATTTTAAAGAGACTTACGATGTTTTAAGAAATATGAAAAAATATTTCAGAGAATTTGAAATATTTTAGGGTAATTTAAAATTCCAAGATTTTTCGATCGATTTCAATAATTTAAGGGCATTTTAAAGGATTTATAATTTCTCATAGTATTTTTTAAGAAATCAAAAATTTTGAAGAGCTTTGAAATGTTTTAAGGGATATCAAAAGATTTCAAAGAATTTGATGGTATTTTAAAACTACAAATTTTTACATCGATTTTAATAATTTGAAGCTATTTTGAAGGATTTCAAAGATGTATTTTTTTTTTAATATTCCAAGAAATTTTGAAGAGATTTAAGACGTTTCAAGAAATATAATATTTCAGAGAATTTGAAATATTTGGGGGTATTTTAAAAGGCTCCAAGGTTTTTCAATCGATTTCTATAATTCAAAAGTGTTTTAAAGGATTTCTAATTTCTCATAGTATTTTCAAAGATGTCAATAAATTTTAAGAAGATTCAGAAGATTTTAAGAAATGTCGAAAGATTTCAAAGAATTTGAAATATTTGACGGTATTTTAAAACTCCAAGATTTTTCAATCGATTTCAATAATTCAAAGGTATTTTAAAGAATTTCACATTTTTCATTGTATTTTTAAAGTTATTAAAAAATTTTAAGAAGATTCAGAAGATTCTAAGAAATATCTATAGATTTCAAAGAATTTGAAATAGTTGACGGTATTTCAAGACTACATGATTTTTCAATCGATTTCTAAGGAATTTCAAAGAGATTTAAGATGTTTTGAGAAATATAAAAAGATTTCAAAGAATTTGACATATTTGGGGGTATTTTAAAAGACTCCAAAGTCTTTCAATCGATTTCCAGAATTCAAATGTATTTTAAAGGATTTCAAATTTTTCATAGTATTTTTAAAGATTTCAAGAAATTTTGAAAAGATTCAAAAGATTTCAGGGAATATCAAAATATTTCAAAGAATTTCTAATAGTTAAGAGTATTTTAAAACTGCAAGATTTTTTAATCGGTCTCAATACTTTGAAGGAATTTTGAAGGATTTCACAGATTTAATGGGATTTCAAAAGATTTTGAAATATTTAAGACTATTTTAAAACTTGAAAATTTTTCAATCGATTCTAATAACTTGAAGGTATTTTAGGAGATTTCATGGGATATCAAAAGATTTCAAAGAATTTGAAATATTTTTGGGTATTTTAACACTCCAAGATCTCGCATATTTTACATTATAATTCGGGTTGAATAATATTGCACTGCAAAAATTTTAATAAAGAAACTAAGATCATATACATTAGTTATTTTCGAGATTAAGACAGTGCACAAGAAATGTGATAGTTTTCAAAATGATGTTGAAAATCAAAAGTTTTCAACTGCTCATGTACCAAAACCGCAGTACTATTTGAAATGATATAATACAGGGGTGAGTGGGGTATGTTGTCGGTGCGGGGCACCGTGACTATTATAAATAACGCCCGTATTTTTTATATTCATATCAGGTTTTCACATAAAATAGTTTTCTCTGCTTAGGAAAATAGTGATTTGATGCAATTTCTCTTTTAAAATTCACGTCAGAAGAGTAATTATGAAAAAATATTTTTGGCGGAAACCGATGAAAATGTTTTTGGCTGAAATTAAGCACTAACAACATATTTTGAAATACCTGAAGCATGAAAAAGTTAAATTTTAATAGGTGAAGTATTTTATTAAACTTCCGATATCATGATTTGTTTCTATAAACGTTTTTAAATTTATTAAAATTAATTAAATCTTGGGCCGTTACATATGCGGCATGACGGCGCGCCGCAGCGTGCCCATATATTTCAGCAGGGAGTAAGAGGTTTCAACTGCTTTTGCCACATACTTTACTTTGATTAATAAT